>VZRX01022609.1:254468-284412 GCA_013398075.1 Notiomystis cincta | reverse complement strand
TTTTTTTTTTTTTTTTTTTTTTTTACTTCAGGCTCTCTAGAATTCCAACAGTTTGAGAATCAGTCCATTTTATGCCTCTGAATTATACAGCCTCAGAGGGGCAATTATCTGTAAAATGTACAAGGTCATCCACATGGAGATTCTCCTCCATTCTGCTTGGATTTTTTGTTTCTATTTTTTGTGGGGGTGTCTCTGAGGAAAAAGATGGTATAAGCCAGGGTAATTCACAATGCTGTTCACAAAGCAACACTGAAACACAAAGGAGAAACCAAAGAATTATAACCTTGAAACTACATTTCACATTTATAGCAAAAATATACCTCTTTTGTGAATAAACCTTAAATGATGCAGATTACAAAAAAAAAAACCACAACATATTTTTCACTCAAATGCACATATTTCACAAGAGAAAAATTAAATATCTGCATTATGTCATAGCAGAAAGGAAGGGTGAAGGTCAAAGGGCAAGTAGCTTGAATGGTGACCTTGCTTGCTGAATTTCACTTTCCAGACCAACTGATGATAAATCACATATCATAATAAAATAACCCCAAAACATTAAAAACCTCATAAAAAATTAATGTTTTAAGAGGAAAGAAGCTCAAATTACATGAACAATGGGACCAAACCCCTCAAAATGTTTAACCTTCATAAGATCTAGTATCCTTCCCACTGCCATAAAGTCTAACCATTTTCATCAACATATAATAGTCTGGTAATGATTTTCACCATAGTAATTATAGAAGTATTTGAGAACTAAAGAAAGCAAACTATAATATGCTGTTTGTTCATTGTGGTTCACATTTATTTTAATATTTTACACTGGAGTGAATAATGGGAGAATATTACCCCCACAGCATTGTCCAAAGTGAGGTTTTCTATGAATCACTGCATTAGGACCCAAGCCCCCCTGTTCCCAGGCTAGGATGTTGTGGAAGGCAACGTCATTGTAATTCTACCAAAATGATGTTATGATGTATAGCAGTGGAAGGGGAAGAGGACAGTGTGTACATAGGTCTGCTTAAGCAATTAATATCTCTTTTATGTTTTTGTAGGAAACCTTTGTCAGCAACAGGGACAGTGGAATCAAGTACACCCTCAGCAAGTTTGCTGATGACATTGAGCTGTGTGCTGCAATTGACACACTGGAAGGAAGGAATGCCATCCAGAGGGACTGTGGCAGGCTTGAGAACCTCACACCTTGTGTGAACCTCATGAAGTTCAGCAAGGCCAAGTGCCAGGTCCAGCACCTGGATCAGGGCAATCCCAGGCACAAAACAGGCTGGATGGAGAATGCACTGAGATTGGCCCAGAGGAGGACTTGGGAATGAGTGTGTGTGGACAAGAAACAGAATGTGTCCTGGCAGTGTGTGCTCAAAGCCCAGAAAGCCAACCATATCCTGGGCTGAATTCAAAGCAGAGTGGCCAGCAGGGTGAGAGAGGTGATTCTGCTCCTCTGCTCTGCTCTGGTGAGACTCCACTTCAAGTGTTATGTTTGGCTCTGAGGCCCCTAACAGAAGAAAGATGTGATCGTGTTGGAGCTGGTCCAGAGGAGGTCACAAAGATGGTCAGAGGGCCGGAGCACTGCTCCTAAATAAAACCAGGGAAATCTGAGAGCAGCCTTCCAGCACTTCACTGAAAGGGAGTAGATTTATATTAGGTGTAAGGAAGAACTTCTCCACTATGTGAGTGGTGAGGCAGCAGAAGGGGTTGTTGAGACAAGTTGTGGATGCAACATCCCTGGAAGTGTTCAAGGATAGGTTGAAATAAACTTTAAACAAGTGGAAGGCCTACCTGCCCATGGCAGGGGACTTGGAACTACATGATCCTTAAGGTACCTTCTAACCCAAACCACACCAAGATTCTGTGAAATATAATTTATTTTAGGCATTTTGAGGGCTTTTTTCTTTTAAATGAAACATAAATATGTAGAAATTTTTGAAGCCCTTGACACTTCATGTCTAAAGAATTTTATTTAGCCCCAGAAATGACAGTGTATAGATAATACGAGTAGCATCAAGAAAACACTTCTGGACAGAAAAGGTCATGAGAGAGATATACAAGTTAAAATTACAGTTCCTTTTAAAATGCTAGATATAAGAAAGGTNTCCTCTGGACATGTTCAAGAATCTGAACCTCCTTCCTAAACAGAGGGGCCCACAACTGGACACAGCACTCAAGGTACGTCCTGACCAGTGCCCAGTACAGGGAAGAATGACTCCCCTGGTCCTGCTGGCCACGCTATTCTTGATACAGGCCGGGATGTCACTGGTCTTTTGGGCCACCTAGGTACACTGCTGGCTCATGTTTAGTTGGCTATTGACCAGTACCCCCAGGTGCCTCTCTACCTGGGCACTCTGTCCCCAGCCTGTAGTGCTGGAGGGGCGGGTGTTGTGGCAAGCTTCTAAGTATTCCAGACCCTAAGACTTGGGAAATAACTCTTTCTTGGAATCTGCATCACAGAAACTAACTTTGGTGGAAAAAGGAGGAATTAAATATTGTATGATGGGAATATAAAAGTGAATGAAGTAAAGAAGCAGTGTATATAGTTGTGTAGGGTGTGCATTAAAAATGCATAAAACCAGACGACTTTCTGAACCTCTCTCCCTTCCTGCAGTCAGGGTCACTACCTGTGCAGAAAGGGCCACATTTACAGTCAGCTACCCCATATGGTACAAAGGTCCTCCCAAGCATCCTCTCCCAGATTGTGGGACACTGATATTGGATCAGATCCTGAATGAACTCCAGCTTGCAATGAAACAACCAGATCATCATGGCATAAAAACAGAAGCCTTCTGAAATTTGAGGAATCCTACATATCTATGGACAAGGAAGGACTGGAAGTATAGGCACCAGTAGCCACAATGTAAATGGACATTTTATCGTAGTACTTTTATCTAGGAGAAAGCGAAGGCTGTTCTACCTCAAAAAAAGACAGCTGGATAAAAAATACAGTCATCATGGATTAGGTTATTATCCATAGGTCTGCCTTAGAATTTAAATAAGCTTAGATTCACTCTGCCTCTTAGCTGGATCTTAAATTGACACTGAAGAATCCCCAATTTTTTTAAAAACTTTGAAAATAGCAGCAAGGGTGTAGATGATCTGAATAAAAAGACTAAATGTCTAACTGCAACACAAATTTACTCATTCACCTTGGATTGATTCCTCTTTGATCAGCTAGGAGGTGGTTTTCTGGAACTGTGCAATAAGTCCTGGTAAGTGGACCTTCTCCCAGGTCTGTTCATACCAATGAAGGAGCTGGTGTTTCAGCAAAGCCTGTTAGCATGGCTACAAGGCAGACCAGGCTGAAGAGGTGTAATGGGATGGATCTTATTCCATTACTACAGTCCTGCTGACATAACATATTCTCAACAAGTACAAGGCATTAGCAGAATGACCACTGTTTTATAAACATCTCGAGTGGAAGAATAAAATAATGACAAAGCTCAAAGAACAGAACATTATTGTAGTATAAAAAATACGTGGAGAAGATTTAAACAGCAGTTTATGCCATGTCTGAAGCAGGTATATGCCACAAAGTAATAAAACTCAGCAGATAATAACATATCTCACAATAGCTAGCCCTGAAACACTTGATGTGTTTAATAGTTTCCAATCAAATCAAGCAGAGGAAGCTACACCACGAGAGCATGTACAGAAATTAGAACATTACTGAACTACATTAGAAAATGAAATGTACATAAAAGAAACATTTTTTATCAGAGAATACAGAAGGAAGGTGATATCATCGATGTGTTTGTGACTGATCTAAAGCTGAAGAGCAACAAGGGAATGAGGAGAGGGAAGGAGAGACGAAAGGAGACAGCTTGAGTGTCTGATAAGAGATTAAATTGCATCAGAGATGAGAGGAGGGAGTGAAACTCCAGAGAATCTGAAAATTGACAGTGAATGATATTCAAAGGTGACAATATACTGGATCTTATTAGACAAGGAAATCATCAAGCCCAGGCTGAAGTTCTGTATTTACAATAAATGCTTCAAAAATATTAAAAATATTTTGCAATATTTTAACAAAAGATATTGAGCAGCAGAGCCAAATAAAAAACCCCAACATTCAATATGGATTTATGTACTCACCTTCATTTTTTATTTCCTAAAATAAAAATTCTTTTTTTTCTACTAAAATGATTTTCTGATTGTTCAGAGATATCAGTGAGGATGTTTACTTTTTCTTATTTTAGATTAAAGCTTCTTTTCATTAGACATCTTCCAAAAATGAAAGACCAGAAAATTATTTTTAAGAAAACAAACACTGAAAATTTGTTCTGTATGAATAATTTTACTTTTAATTATTAAAGACAATCATCCTGCATAAGGGAAGAGTTACCATTTCTTGATCTCATCAAAATCAGTGAGGACTCATATCTTAAATGAAATTGGAGCAGATTTGAAACACTAGTCTTGTATTGAAAGAAACTTTTACTGAACTATTCAGGAAGTCATTTGCACTGAATCTATATTATGCTATTGGGAGTTAGCCATTTAAATAATTTGGAATAATGCATAAGGCAAAAGTGTTTGTAACTTATTACTTAGGTACAATCAGGAAGTTGATCCACAGTCTTTTGAAAATATGATATAGAAAATCCCATGCTGCTACACTTGACTTGAGAAAGGAAACTCAAGTGTTTTTGAAATCCTGTATTTCAGTACAAAACTAATAAGGACCTGGGGAAATAGCTACTATGTATGAAATTTCATGTTAACAAGAAGGCAGTCAAATGCTTCTCTATAAAATACCTTGGTTGAGTCATCCATGAATGGGTAGTAGTTCCCTGAGAACTATTACATGGGAGAATTTCAAATTCTTACCAGATGTCTGTAATTAGTTAAGATGCTCCCTTTATTTGTTTTGTTTCAATTTTTCCATATAATAGTATTATTGAATGTTACATCAAAATAATTGCTCAGAAAGGCAATCTGTATCTCAGGTGAAACCTATATCTAATGGTTAAAGATCATGAAATCTTGATCTAAACACAATTATTTTCTTGAATACCACAGCTGAGATGAATGAATAAATGAATATTTTATAAATTCCAAACAGGCTCAAGTACGAGGAAGATACTTGTGTAATTTGGTATTACAGCATTTAATTTTTGTTTATATGGCCAAAAAAAGGAAGCTGGATACTTTAGAGTTTGGAAGCGTAATTGCTGTGAGACTTGTGTATCTCCAGGGTAACTCACACACCTCCTAATGACATAATTCCTGTGTCAGGAGATTTTGAGAATTGTATGAGGAAAATAATCAATCAGACATTAAAATGGGAAAGAAACAGTTACTAAGCAGCCCTTCTAATTGTTTTCTTACCTAGACATTAGTTTTTAAATAGTGTTGGGCAGTCCCACAGCCATCTAGCAAAAGTGTCCATGCCAAACTACATTCTGAGTCCTAGACCAGAAAGCAAACCTTGAAGATGCAAAACAGAGATACATATCAGAAATGTCCTATGCCAGGAACTTCTTCACCCCTGTTGTATGCATTTTCCCTCATGTCTGGGCCTTTAAGCTCATGTGCTGTGAATGGAGCTGAGTTTCAGTGCTTGGCTCTGCACCTGGAAGTTTGAGTTGGAGGCATACAATATAAATATTTAAGTGCTACATTTAGAAGCTACTTTACTGTATTATACAGGATAAGAAAGGAATGGGTGAATGTGATTTCATAAGGTAATGTAGACCAGAGAAAAAACTGATAAACATTGCCTGTGAAAATGAAAGATGTCAGCACTCTTGAGTAACTGTTGACTACCTTGTAGCAGCTGTATTTTCTGAGAGTAATTATATTTGAGCCAGTTCAGAATCACTATATGGATTTGTCTTTGTTATTATAACTACACAACACAAGTGCTGCTTTTCAGTAAAAGGTGGATGATACAGCTCTTTCTTAAAATAAGCTAAGAAGGTGTAAAAGGATATGGTGAGAAGAAGTGATTAGTATAGTTTAGTAAATATTTTGTATATAAGAATTTCTTTATAACACTCAAGGATTCATTTTGCTTCGTTAACATTTAATTTCAAGACTAATTCAATCATGCAGTCACAAAGCAGTGGAAAAGTCATATAGTTCATGTATAATAGCAGAAAAGGATATGCCATTTGTAGGAGAAGGAGGAACAGGTGCATTGTAGAGGAAAAATGAATTTGCTTATACAAAGGTGTGAGCATTTTTCTCCATCTAAATTATAGATCCGTTTTTATATACAGCTACTTCTGTCAGATTTCTCCACTGCACAAATGGTGAATGTCTTAACATAGATCTATATTCTCAATAGAATAAAAAGTAAATTAAGATAATTAATAAATTATTCCATTATTTCTGATAAATCTATTTCTCTTACTATAAGTGGTCGATGAACCTACATTTAGATTTGTTAGAACCATAACAAACTGATCTAGTGCTTATTAGTGGAAAGTGCTATTAAAAATTTTTTAAAGAATCTCATATTGGATTGAAGATGTTCATATATGCTAAAAATGACTGTAACATCTGCTGAGAAGAAATTAACTCTCTCCTAACTGAAACCAGGACACAAGTAAACCTCATACTGTCAAATTTTGTGATGAGTAAGATACTGCATGTTGTCTTTCTCTGCAAATGCTATACTGAGTTGGCTATACACGGATAGAAAAAAAAATATTTTTTCTTTGATTATCTTTTGATGCTCTTTGAGCATCTTCCTAAAACCAGCCCCCAGTGCTCCGATCGGTACTTATTATCATAAACAACAGAATATATGGTAGGATTCAAGACAAAAAATAATTTGCTTGGGGAGTAACAGATCTTCTTTTCTTCCTGCATAACAAGAGGTGTTCTCCAAGGCTTCAGATTAATGCAATTTTATTCAGTTTAAATTTATCATCAGAATATGTCTGAAATATCTCACATACCAAGCAGATTTGTCTTAATTTTCTTGTTTTAAAATTCTGTTCTAATGAGCCTAACCATATGGAAAGAATACAATTATATCTTCACTGTAACTTGAAGTAGCAATCTAATATGCATAATAACAATCACAAGAATCAAGATACATTTCTGTTAGTCATCCTTTTGTGAAGTTTTCATAGTTTTCAAGGAAAGGCAAGAAGAAAGAAAGACTCATTCTACTTATCAGTTTGCATATTAGAACAAATTTCATTTGAATTTGGCTGTAGAATCACTAAAAATTTATTACATATCTCAAAGTGACCAGAACTTTCTCTAGTTTAGGAAGGACATTCTAGACAATGCTGTTTGGGAAACAGTTAAGTATGGTGGTAAGTACAATAAATGTGCATTTTATTATATCTTAATTACTAGATCTTAATTAAAAAGAGAACAATCTGTAGAATGTCTATGAGTTTTTTGTTTGTCTGTTTGTTTGTTTTTTAAATAAATTCAAGCAGGTAAAATAGAGTAGTGTCTCCCAAAACAGATCAAAAAATACAGAAAAATAAAAAACCCCAAAACTTGCTTGACTCCTCTGCTGATCTTCATAGAATTGTAGAATCAGAGAATAGTTTGGGTTGGAGGGGATCTTTAAATGTCCTCCAGTTCACCTCGCTCTGCAATGAACAGGGACATCCTGGACCTGGTGAGGTGCTCAGAGCCTCATCCAAGCTGATCTTGAATGTCTCCAGGACTGGGGCAATCCCCACCTCTCTAGGCAAGGCATTCCAATGCTTCTCCACACTCATCATTAAACTTTTCTTTCTTATATCTAGTCTGATTCTACTCTCTTTTAATTAAAAAAACATTACCTCTCATCATATTTCTAGGGATCCTACTAAAAAATCTGTCCCCATCTTTCTTATAATTCCCCTTTAAGTATTTAAAGCTTGCAGCTAAGTCTTCCTGCAGCCTTCTTTTCTCCAGGCTGGAAAACCCTGACACACTCAGAGTGTCTTCATAGGAGAGGTGGTCTGTCCCTCTAATAACTTTGGTGGCCCTTCTCTGGACCTGCTGCAACAGGTCAAGGACTTTCATGTACCAAGGATGTCAGAGTTTATTCCATTTAATCATAGCTGAAGAGGTCCCCATGAGACATTTAATATGAGTTTCGTCTTTTTTGATTCTTCAGTCTTATTATCTTAATCACTAATAGTTTTCTTAAAAGACATAATTTTAAGGAATAAATGTGGATAATGGGGGATGGGGGTTGTCTTTTGTTTGAATTGTTCATATTTAGCATTCAGAACAAAATGATGAGGAAAATTATAGAACAAACTTAAAAGAATTAAATAAGACGAATCCTCTTATTTCAGTTTTTATGATGTAAAGATATAGATGTTGAAAAATCTTACTGAATAAATAATTTCTTGAAGCTAAATTAGGCTGTTCTTTCTAATTTTTTGTTTTGTTCACAAAGCAGTGTGGGATTCTAGATATTTGTGATGTTGGTATTCTCACCATCTTCACATCTAGGATAATATGTTAATGTTCTTTAATTGACAGGAATCACCCCATAGTTTATACAGACCTCATTTTTTATTAATATTGATTTAACAAATTAATTGTTTGTGTTAATAAATCTAAACACAAAATGGCTGTGGGGTGTAATTCCTCTTTTTGTCACTTGGTGCATTCGCTAAACTGAGGAAGAGCTTTCAGCTAAAGGGATCTTTAGTATAACGGAAAGAAATATGAAAAGATCCAATGATTGGAGCTGGACCATGATGATTTCCAACACGAAAAATGTTTTTTAGAAATGGTACTGGAGCAATCAATTACTGAAACCATTACAGGAACATTTAATATAGGTGTGTGTGGTCATAGATATACCATGAGCTAAGGCTTACGTGCAGAGCCTAGAAAGATTGTTCAGAAGGCAATATCTGCTAGCAATAAAAAGCTGACTGCACATTCTTAGAGAGCTGCTAAATTGTTATTTTTGCCAAAGCCCTTCTGTCACAGTGGTAAAGTTGGTCTTTATATTATTCTCTTGGACTTTTTAGAAAACATCAAAAATGGCTGATTTAAACCAGACAAATGAATACATAAATGAAATAATTTGGACAAATTAAAATAATGCAGACAAAACTAATTTAAGTCCTCTGTGTAGGAAAATCAAATATATGAGATGTAGAGGTGGTTTAGAAGCTAAGTGGATAATAAATATGAAAGGAAACAAATGTGGCTGGCAAAACAAGTTATCATTTAGCAGCCTGTTTGTGTACCTTTGTATATGAGAGGCATACAGGCACCAGGAGAATTCAACTAGCATATTTTAAAATTTGCATCTAATGAAGTGTGCAATATGAGCAGGAATTGTGTGTTAAAAAAATCCATCTTTTTGTAGCTCCTATGTATTTTAGCAAGATACAGGATTCTAGGAGGATAGGGAGTAAGATGTAGAAAGGGTTTATGTCTCTTCAAATACATCCTCCCATCCTGTATATTAGTTGGGGATGTGTTTGGCTGGGAGCATAACACAAAAAATGCAGCTGTTCTAAGTAACTCTAAGCTGTGCAACAGTCCGTAACCAGCAAAAAAAAAAGAAAGAAAGAAAAAAAAAACCACCATAAAATAAAGGCAGATTACAGTGCCTTAAATTGTTTTATAGGAGGTACCAGCTCCCTAAACAATCTGGAGTTCTATGGCAAAATTGTAGTTTAAAATTATCCTTTCCTGTCAAACTGATGGTCTCTTCCTTCATGTGTCATTTGTACCTCTGAGGTACAAATAGGGAATAAACGCAGTGAAAGTCTACAATATTGCTTATAAGACTTTATGGTCAATTAAGAGCTTGTCACTGCAATTGTAAAATGGCCAGCTGTCTATGCTGCTGTTGCAGACTAATGTCTGAGATTGCTTTTCTTTTTAGACCTAGTGAAACTTCCTTTTTTCAGAGATTTTTCATTCTTTGCCAGAAGATACAGTTTATTCAAAGACACAAGAACATATTTAAAAAATATATTGCTGTTGCACAAATGTTTCTATCTTGAAGTGCTAGGGCACTTTGTTTATCTGTAAAATCACATCCATAGCTACTTTTAAAAAATATCTCAAGCCAAAATGAAAGTGGATGTAAGCACTAATGAGATGTATTAACTCATTATGTAATGATGGTAAAAAAAAAGTAAAGGCTGCATCTAAATTTTGGAGAACAATGAAAGTTAAGGTATAAATATAAATTGTTCTGCCACTAGAAAAGTACAGAAGATAGATTTGCTGATTAAGCTGAGGAGACCACTCAAGCAGCAATTCTTCCATTATAGAGAATAGGAAGGAATAATATATGCTTCACTGAGCAGTCCAGGCTCTGGTTAAATTTCAAAGTCATTTGTTGCTACTCCAAATCAGACAAGTGCTCACCCTGCCAAGAACATTAGTAGTCAAGGGCTTGTGAATCATCCTTTTCTCACCAGTGTTTCCATCATCTCTCAGAAGTTAATGCACTTTTGTGGACTTTATAGGAGCTTGTGTTCTTCAGATGGATTATAAATACGGGATCAAATTCAGCTCCAGCATAAGTAAGGGATAGCATCAGAAGACGAATGAAAAGCTATCTGTATGTCAAATAATATTTTAATTGACATAGTAAAATTATAAACTAATAACTGATAATGATACACATGGTATAATAATTGATTAAATAGAAACTCACAATATACTTAGTTCTTAGCTTTTTAAATATAAAATAATTATTTGAATCCATTTATCTTGGAACAGATACATGACAAAAAATTTACATTCATAAACATCATATCATAGAATATGCTGAGCTGAAATGATCATAGAGTCCAACTCCTGGCCCTGCACAGGACACCCCAAGAATCACTCCATGTGTCTGAGAGCATTGTCCAAATGCTTCTTGAATTTTTCAGGCTTGAGGATGTGAGCATTTCCCTGGGGAGCCTGTTCCAGTGCCCAACCAGGTGAGGAATCTTGTCCTGATATCCAACCTAAACCTCCCTTGGCCCAGCTTCATGCCATTCTCTCAGGTCTTGCCACTGGTTACGAGAGTGAAAGGATTGGTACCTGCCCCTTCTCTTCCCCTCATGAGGAAGTTCATACAGTCACAGGGCCAGCTACCAGACACCCTTGCAGGGGTGTTTTTGGAAGCCTCTGTAGCCCTAAGGGATGCCTGCTGGGTACACTGGCTGTGTAAGGCCGGTTACTGAGCGGGTCCATGGCTTGTACGTGGGTATGAGCAGCAGCAACAAGGAGGGGCTGTGGCATTGGAGACTGGGATGCCCAGGAGCCAGCAAGCAAGAGACTGAGAATCTGAGCCCAGCTTCTGCAGGGAGCCACACTGTACACCTTTTTGAGGCATGGCCTCTGGTCCTTAGCAAGCAGACAGGAACGGGGTGAGGCTGTTGGTAGTTTTCGTGCCTGTGTGAGTGTTCTGTTTGCTGTCAGTGCTCACCTCTGTGTCTGACCACATGGAGATAGGTACATGTACAGGGATTCTCTTCAAGCTTACCATGGCCATGACTGCTGCTGAAACATGGTGCTGTGGTAGCCTTATGGCTATTGAATTGTCAGATTCAGCAACTCCCAATGCAGCCTCTTCTCTCAAATGAAAAAACTAGAGCTCTTTCCCAAGGCCCTATAGGTACTGCCTATAGCAATACCTCAGTCAAATATTTGCAAACTACAGATATTCTTGCCTGTTCTATGATGTTATATTCAATATATAGATGTAATTTTTTTAATGAGAGATATTTTTTCTTGTTAGTGTCTTTTACCTTTAAGAACTCAAACAAATAGATATAAAGAATCTTAACTAAAGTGTTGCTATTAATCAGCTAATACAGATATTATACCCCTATCCCCTAATAACCTTGTTTATTTCCATGTGGGGAAATTAAGTGGAAAGAGGTCATTTATTAATCTCATATATATGTTCCTTGAAAAAATGGTTTGGATTTGTCATGGTGTTTAGGAGCTTATGTGCACCATTCCCTGTAAATGCAGTCATTACCTGACAAACTTCAGCTCTTGTCCAGATACACAATGCAACTATTCACACCTCATCTCAATTTACTTTTCTTTTGAGTGTATGATATGTTGGATGTTTTTTTCATCATTGTTATACATATATTTGAACTTTTTGTAGATCTGAACCTTGACAATAGAACAGGAAAACTAAAATCTACTTAATCTGTGCAACTTCTGTTTTTCAAATACTACAGTTAATAAATGTGCCAATAAGCATTACAGAATACAGATGATAATTTTAAAATATGTTTTATTTACCAAGTAGCATTCGAGTATAACAGATCATAACATACAGTACAATTTGTGAGGGTCGTTGGTATTTAGTGCTCTGCTAAACAGATGCAAGTTTATGCATAGATTATGATAAAGATAGAGATTAAGATAATTCTTTTTAAATATAGATCACTCAGATTATAATCAAAGTGGTCATTTATTTCACCATGTAAGCCTGAGGAGAATGTGTTTAATTAAACCAAAGGACAGTTGTGGATGTGGATAGCTGCTAAAAAGCACCTAGAAATAGTTAGGCAAAAAGCACCAGAATTTTTGTCACACAAACAAAACTAACACTTTGGGGATTTTTTTGAGGCAAAAAACAAAGGTTGACCTTCTGAGTTTTGATACAAGGAAAAGTCTTAGAAACTATCTTTTGCTTTTCAGATGAGAAAATCAACATTATTTCATCTAGAAAGAATGTTGTAACATTTGCAAATTCACTCTATTCACCTTTGGTGTTATTTAAATATCACCATCACTAGCACTCTTTGTTCTTGAGGTATTTCTTTATTCTTCTATTGAACAGCAAGGAAAAAATATACCAGTCCAACCCCTGACATGGCAAGCAAAAAAGGATCAGACAATATTATCAGCCCATAAAAAAATAAGTCATTAAATGAACATCCTCAGTTATAACAACCACAGATATGTTTTATGTGATATAATTATTTTACCATTATATTTTAATTATTAGCCAAAAATTTATTAGGTCATCCTTTCCTCAATTAATGTAGCAAAAAAATATATTTTCTTTCTATCATGATGTATTTCATGTGGTCTTCCTGGGTGATAGGAAGACTTTTGTTACCCTCTGTCAGTGCTTCATTCTTATGCAGGGAGAAGCACAGACTGCTTTTGCAGTAGTCATCTTCTGAATCCCAAAGGGATGGGCTCAGCAACAGGATAGCCCATGCTTCTCTTAACTGGCTCTGCTTAAATAAAATGAAACCTGCTTCTTAAGAAAGCACAGCCCAAGTCTGTGGCTTCATCGCTTCCCTGCATTTCAATATCCTGAGTGTTGGGCAAGTCTGTGCTAGGAAACAAAAATGGGCTTCAAAGTGTAATAAGATTCAAGGACTTATAATCTTAAAAAAAATAGAATATACCATTGAAGGCTGGATTTTTGTTTTTCAATCAGAATCTTCAAGACTATGTCTCTGCTGTTCTAAAAGAGCAATGCCTGAGAGCATTGTAATCCTCTGTCTGCTTTTCATCTACAAGGCTGCTGTGCTGTTGGGAATAGACAGACTGTCCATAGAAGCTTGTAAAGCAAAAATTACAGCAACTGTATGTGTTTTAGTTTCTGAATCTTTTTCAAATTAAGACATAATTTTCAATAATATAATAATAAAATTAAAGTTGATATGCTGTGAGTTCTGTCAAAAACATTTTAAGCTGAAATACAGCCTGATTTTTACTGGTTTCAGGAATGACTAGAGAGACATTACCTGGAGAAAAAAAATGAATATAAATATAAAGAATCAATGCCTAATTTTATCAAAGTATTTACTTATGACAAGCATGCAATAGTTCTGTATTACTTTATTAAGCACCTATTTTCTGAGAATATTAACATCATAAATCCTAAAGGTCCTTTTCATGTATTCCCTCTGTTTTCCTTTTAAGTCAGCCAAAGTGCCCATCCATGCTTAAAGCAGTTTCTGTATTTCTCCAGTCAGGTATATAGCACAAAGGGTAGTACTGTAATGGCTGACCCCAAAAGTCCTTCTTATAAAACATCATTGGGTCTTCAATGCTTTGTTGCATACATTCTGACAAACTCTAATCAGTCTCTTTTAATATCAAAGGAAACTTCCTTCCAGGTATGCTCATTTAAGGGCGAATGTCAGAACTTTTGACCTTTTCTTACCTCACACTGCTGCTGCTTCTTTGTGACTTTGCCCTTGTTGGCTTTGCTTTCTCTAGGAACTGTCAGTGTTTCCAGCATGCTTCTACCTCTCCCTAAACTCTGAATGTTCTTTTCTAGAGTTATACTGTAACTGTCTAGCCTTATTTGCTCTTCCTTTACATTTATTCTAAATCAAGTTCTCTTTTTGTACAAGGCTGTCAGGTTAGTTGAAAAAAAAAAGCCTTTTTGTTCTTTTCAAAAACCTTACCTGAATGATGCATTCTCTAATTTGGCAGGCAGTGCCAAAATAAAGATTGTTAGCTTTGCTTCCTCCTATTAGAATTGTGTGTGTCTCTGCTTTGTTCTCACAGGCATTTCCAATAAACCTAAGACTTTCAGAGCACCTGCACCAGACTTAGCATGAAGAAAACTTATTTTGTGTCAGTCTTCCTCTGTAATTCTGAAAAGAGTTCACATGTTAGAGCAGACTCCCCCACCCTAGCTCTGTTCCTACAAATGCATATTTACTCATCCGACGATGAAGGTAGACTCAGAGGGCTCACTAGAAAATAAGTGAGTCCCAAATATTATCTGGGACTGACTGACCTTCCCCAATATTTCTGTCCAAAAGCTCAAATCAGCACTAAAAGTCTGTAGTGATGTCCTATCAAAGGAAGTATTAAGCTAAGAGTGCCAGCATAATAAAACTTCTTCCAGCTTACACATTGGTAATCTCATCTTTTTTGTCATATTTATTATATTGATGGCTGTTTACTTTGAGCTAACTACTTACCACTGTTTGTGCTCAGCCAGAGCAACGAGCAACATAATTACAGTTCTGTTTGCAGGACACTTTAGAAATGTATCTTACATTAGTATTTGTTTAATATCTGCTATAATTATAGGAGATAGTGACACAGACATATGTGAATAGAGTAAGGGATGATAAACTCAGACATATGACTTTAAGGCTTTCCCAGAGGGTGAGTAGAAAAAAAAATATAAAGTTTATGAGTCTGCTTTAAATACTTAGGTGTGCACAAAAAGAGAAATAAGTTAAAAAAAAAGGAGGAAAACCCACAAAATACAGTTTTTTATTGGAAAGAGTGAGATGAAGTCCTAACTAGGAAGAAATTTACAAATGATAAAACTATTCCCAGTTATACTGCACTTAAAGTCTTCTGGTTCAATCTGTATCTATATCTTGGTATGTAAATGGATTCCCATTAGTTAAA
The DNA here is from genome assembly GCA_013398075.1 of Notiomystis cincta. Lineage (NCBI taxonomy): Eukaryota > Metazoa > Chordata > Aves > Passeriformes > Notiomystidae > Notiomystis > Notiomystis cincta. Next base: position 269,106 of record VZRX01022609.1, on the reverse strand, counting down.
TACAAATCTTGTTCTATGCATATAAGCATTATGTAAAAAGTAATAAGCAAGATAAGGAGATCAAGAGCAGCTGATCCTGCATTAATGAGGGTGTTTGCCATGAGGTCATTAAATTAGTGCTAATTAGTAGCAGAATTAAAGTTGGAGCTTAAAATTCATAGTTAAATACTTCATTCAATTGATGAATATCTCACATTAACCAAGATCCTTTAGATCAAGTGGAATGGTGTTCATTTCTACATATTGAGGAATCTACTGTTTTGGTGATAATTTCTTTTAAAATCAGGGAGAGAACATAGAAGGGAAAGTAGATGGGAAATAAAGAAAAGCAAGATAAAGGAAAAAGGAAAGAAAGGAAAAAGGAAGAGAAAAAAAAATCTCCAATATCAGCATGATTTTCAGCTACAGGATAAAAGCCAATATTTCTGAAGTTTTCTACAGGAGTTTTAAGTTCTGTCTAACTTTGAAATACTTTGGAGGTTATTCACAAATGTTGACTTCTTATTGCTCTTATCTGAATCTTCCTGTTCTGCAAATATATTTTGCTAGAATGCATCACATGCTTCAAAAGGTTATTTAATGTCTTCATGCATTTTGAATGTTTTATTTTCATTACAACTCTGTCTGCCTATTTCTCCCTTAATTGGTATCTGGGAGTCATCTTTCTTACTACATTCAGATTTTTTGCTCAGCATATCTGAACTGTTTAATTTGCCTTCTTGCTAAAGAAAAAAACTCATTTTTTGGGGACCTGTAATTCACACTTGTGCAGTTCTTCTGATATTATTGATGTTATTCTTGGCAGATAATGTTAAATTTACATTCATAAGTCAAATGAGACCCTCCTGCTTTTGTAATTTTTACCTGTTTTCTAAGTCACTTATTATTTGGTGTCCTTTTCTCTTTTTTTGTCCAAAATTAAGTTTTTAACTAACACTCTTTTAAAATGTACTTTTATCACATGAAGTGATATCACTGCTAGTGATTTAGGATTCATCTGGGAATTAATGTTCAAAAGTATTGTTATGTTTTTATATAAAAAAGAAATCCCTTGATATAGCAACTTTTACCTTGAAGCATAAATCTTAGGGGATATTTATTAAGATTCTACTGAGATTTTTTATCTCAAAATAAACTTATAAAGATATTCAAAGTATAAATTTTTTTTTAAAAAAACTAATTATTACAACTAGACACTGAAAACAGAAAAAAGAAAAAATCAAGACAAAAGGATTTAAATTCACTTTAGAATATATACAATGAAACAACCAAAAGAGTAACAAATGTCAAATAAATTTTAAAAATTATTTTTTTTTCTTAATTAGGAATAATATTAATAACTTCCATGAACTACTGACAAAATAAAGTAACAAGACTTTTGGATGCCTGCTTCCACTTTCATCAAGGACCTCTGGCAGCAAAACTGAGAAAATTTTCAGAAAGCTCAGACAATATTGAATTTTATGCAGGCTGTTTCCTGTCTGTTTTATGCTACTCAAAGTCAGCCTCAGAGCAACAACAGAGAGGAAAATTATTTATTTCTTCTGCTTTGTGGAGCTTCCCCCACAGTTGTGACAGTATCAGTTCTAGGTCAAAAGTAGCTCAGTAAGTCTGTGCCAGCTGAAGCAGTAGTTGCATTTTGATAGCAGGATAACCATGAGTCAGAGGGATTTTCAAAGGAAGGCTTTTGCAGTAGTGAGATACACTCTAAAATTGCTGTTAAATTGCAAACGAAAAGATGACACTATAGGTCAGTGTTTCATATCTGCTGGAGCTATTTGTGTAAGATGAAATGTCCTAGGAGATGTAATCTCTATAAAAATGGTGATTTAAAACCATTCTTTTTCTACAGGAGAAATGATACAAGAGAAATGACACAGATGTATGTGCAGGACACAGCACAAGGACTTGCATAGGTAGGCTAGCTTAGAGAAATTAACTTATTAATTCAGTCATAGTTGGACTATTATGACAGATCCTTATTTCCTGTACTGTATGCAGTACAGTAAAGACAGGGGACTCTGTTTCCTGTACATCTGACAAAGAGGTAATAATTACAGTATCTGAAAAATACTGTATGCTAAATACTGCAAGAGCATGCAAAATTTCCCTGCACTGTATTTCATATTCTCAATTTAATATTTCTCTCTGATGCTGGTAAGGAAACTCTTTGTCTTTTAACTGTAGAATTGGTTGGGTTTTTTCTTTCATATGAAGGAAACATAGCTAATAAAAGAGTCAGAACGTCTTGACCTTAAATAATACTTATGTTTAGGTGTGTTGTGTATAGCTCTTCCACAGTTTATCACAATAAAATAAAAATTCCATGGAGGTTCCAAAACCACTGGAACCAATCACCTATCTTCCTGTATTCTTTGGAAGAACTGGTTTTGGTGCTGACCAGATAACCCTCACACAAAAAAAATTACAAGGCCCATCAAGGTAGCATACCTCAGAGACTACTCTTAATATGCATTTTGGATACAGCTTTGAGCCAGATGACAGGAGAATTTAGTAGCATGCACATGGACTTTTCCATATCTTTTTGACTCCAGTTACAGAGAATGGTGGTCCCATGTACATTGCATTTGTTATTACAATATAGCCTCTTGTTAGTGTGTATTTCCCACATTTATTTAATGTTTTTATACCTGATTGTTCCTAACTCTTTTTTGGATATGACTATACTTTAGTTTATTTTGTAAAAAAACCACTTAAAATCCATATTAAGTACTTTAATACTATTTGAGACCTTGTGTAACTTGACAAAACACAATACACAAACCCATGGCAGGCAAAATATTGTACTGAGTTCTGCAAGCAGAGGCATCACACAGTGTTAGCAAGGCTGTGAGGTGAATCAGCTCTTGCATTGCTGAGAACCAGAACAGACTCTGCCTGCAGCTGAAGCTGCATGACACTGAGGAGTCAGAGTGGAGTCACAGTCAGACCTGGAGTCACTGCACTGTGATGTGGATCAGGAGTCAGGTCTCTGAAATCTGAAAAAGAACGCATGCAGCACAGCAAAGCAGGATTGCAGCATGGAGCCACTCAGGTGCACAAAGACCCAAGGTAAGGTTTCAGCAAAGCCTAAAAGATTACAAAGCATCCCACTTTTATTAAGGTTCTTCATTTCTGGTTATTGATTTGAACACTCTTCTAAATTTTCTCACTATACCATTTTCTTTCTCTATCCCTTGAAACACAGTAGAAGATGGTTCCTCAAAGGCTTCAGTTTTCTTCTGGTATTTTTTGTGCTGCACAAGAATTCTCTAAGTCCTGAATGCAAACCATATGCATTATTACTAGACAGTAAAACATATTCCTTTCAAAGATATGGATTACCTTTTACTTGGGCAATAAAGAAGTTCATGTTTATGGAGCAGATAATAGTTTCCCATATACCCAAATGAAATGTCATAGAACAACTGCCAAAAGAGGAAAATATTTGTCTTGATATCACAATGGCATAATCCATATTATTTCACTTTTGATTAAAACATTATTGCCCCAGTTAAAACTCTGTGTGTGTGTGTACATGAATATACCATGCAGATATCTACATTGCTCTGAAGAGAACTTTCTTTTGTTAGTTTTGGACTGGCATGCTCAGTTGCATTTTTGAGGGGTCAGAGAAATGTTGACTGTTTTTTCTTTATGCTTTAAGGGTTTTTTTGGTCAGTTGGTTTTTGCTTTCATAATTTGTGGCACTTGAGTGTAATAAAGAATATAATAAAGAATTTTGTTGAAAAAAATAGGAGTTGATCTTTTAACAATGACTTTTATTAAATTGTCATTTCATTTGAAATATGAAAATAGCAGCTATGCAAAAACCGTCCCCTGATAGCTTGAAGCTTTAGTTCTTCTGTGTAATTGATCAGAACTACTATCAGCTCACTGTTTTAGTCATGAAATTGTTCCTTTTTGTTACCCTTCCCTTTTTATTGATAAGCCCTTTAGAGTAAGGAATATGATGTTGTGCTGGTAGAAGCAGGCCCATCCCAATCATGTTTTGCATGTGCTGTTCAGATATTAAAATAAAATATAAGAGATAGAAACAATCATTTTAAAAGGCTATTTTCATGCCAATTGCAAGACCAAACTCTTCACAGTTATACATGTACAAAATGTCCACAATGAATAATTTTATTCACAACTGAGAACACACATTTAAGAAAATAAACTTTCACATAGGGTTTTGCTGAAGGGAGTAGGCCAAATACCTAAGCCAGAAGGAAATACACACTGAATTTCTGGCAACAGATGAATTTTCAGATACATAAAACAGCAGACATGTAGCTGATGGACTGAGCCTTGGCCAGCAACCCCTTCAACTTGGAGCTGTCTGGCTTTGGCTCCATCAGACACAGGGAAATTTCTGGCAGCTTCCCATCCCTGTAGCCCTCCCAGTATCCAAACTTTGTCATGCAAACCCAACACAGCAGAACTTCAGAGAAAGTGTCTTCACTGTGTCATATCCTACATTTAAGTAATCCCTCCTTCAGAATTTCCTTCACTGCGAACTTAGGAACTAAACTCAAACTGTAAAGACAATTTCTCAGTTCACACATATATAACATAGGAATAATGGACTTAGTTGTGATTGATTTTGGAAGATAAACACTTCCAGAAGAGCTGGTCTTTGATGGTATATTTAGAATAGATTTTCAGTATTAAATAATAGTTAAGCCACAGAGCTTAATTGGAATAGGCACGCTACAGAAGAATTCTAATCCTTTTTTTGCCAATACCTTCATTATTCTTCATATGCTCTCATATTTTAATGTTTAATTTGTGATTTTTGCTGAAAATTTCCTTTGAATCAGTTACGAAGTTACTGTCTGACCAAAAGAAATAGCATATTCCTTCAGTTATTCCAATCATTATTTTAGCTTGGCCTCTTTTTAAGCACACCATATTTTCAATTTATATTCATAGCCAAAAACTTACTCATATTGCTATAACAGTTCTATCTGTTTTTCATAATAGTCTTCTAAACTCAAAACTAAGAAATAGACAACACTGATTAAAATAAAAAGTAGTACTGGTGACCAGCACAGAAAATCTTTTCTGGGATGTAATCAGAGCTTTGTGCATCACTACCTCTACTTTTTGTGATTTATTTTGTGTTTCTTGATCAATGCAATTTAGTGTCTCTCATGTTTTACTTGGTGCAGTGGCGAGTTGAGATGAAGACTTTAGGGATTTCTCCACCATTGCACATAAATTTTCTCAAGGTCAGATGCTGCAGTATCTTTCCATTTAGCATTCACTCACACTTCGATTTGTTTTGCAGTCTTGTGATTCATTATTCCTTGGTTTTGCACACTGAAGGAACATTTCTCATTTCCTCCAGCTCTTTAAAGATGCATCTTACCCTTGTTTACTAGTCCCTTACTTTTTTGTCATTTAAAAAGTAAGAAATGTCATTCTCAGTATCATTGCCTAAGTAATGGTTATAAAACCAGAAAAGTTGCTGAGTGTAAAAAATGGATCCCTCTAAGTACATCTCTGAAGTCTAGAACTCCACAGAGCCTTAATGATACAAAACATTCACTAATCTAAAAGTGACAGTTAATGTGATTGAGAAGCAGAACCTCAAACTTTTAAAGATCTGGGAGACAATGAGGTGTTTTATATTTCAGCAGTTTCCACAGAGTACTTCAGTGTGAGTTCAAAGTTCAATGTATTCAAAGTCTTTATTAATCTGGCTAGTGTAGCTCTCCTTTTGGGTTAAAGAAGTGTGAAGACAATTACAGCAGAATACAAGTGAATACCAATGCAAAATAATGGCATTGGCTGAAATCCAGGCAAGAAGTGCATGTCTATATGTATGATTCACAGGAAGTTGAAGAATATAAGTGAAAAATTAATATCAAAATACAAGAAAAAAGACCACCCTCAGGTTCTATCTAATCTTCAGGGGTTTAAGCAATTCAGTTTCTCAGTTTCTCTGGCTTCCTCTTGCTCCAGATCTGTGCACATGCATGAACAATTCAGTCGTGACTGCAGCACTTGAAGCTTTCCTTTAGTTGTGACCTTGGAAGACACTGCACATAAAATTTCCTGTGGAAGGTGCCTTTTACTGTCCTTTTCCTTAATGATATTTCAATTGACTGGTGCATGCTGATGAATTTTCAGGGGATTTAAAACTACAATTCTCCAAATTAGGTCTGGCATGTACTTTTCAGGAGATGTTCAAGGAAGAAGACTCGCTCCACTGAAGATACAGAAGACATAAGTTAACTAGTGGATTTCTCACTCTGGCTAAGTGTTAATGCTATATATATTACAAGTGTAATAAATCATCTACACCTAGCATAGGGGAAGAAAAATTAATCTCCCAGTAATGCCAAAGTCACATCCTAAGATGAGAAGCTTTCCTTTTAGTTAGTTATTCTACTTTCTAGTTGTGAAGCAGAATCTATAGATTCCACTAAGAAAAAAAAAAAAGAAATTTCTAGAAAGCACAGAAAACTCATCTATCAAATGTCCACTACATAGCATACAGGAACCAGAATTTTAGAAATGAAGTCCTATTGGAAAGCTGAAAGTCCATTTCAAATCTGAATCATGTTAATCATCTTTTTAAAGACAAACTTCTCCCTAGAAAGAGGTCCACAAGACTGAGTCAAAAAGCATCTTCTACAAGAAAATAGTAACCTATTACTGAGGCATGAGTCTTCTAGAAATGGATGGCATAAAAGGAGATTTGGTTAATTCCTATTTCTCTCTTTTATAGACTAAAATATTATTTTCATTATAATTTTATTTAAACCCAAGATCAGGCTAACATATTGCCTTTTACCATTAACTTTTCAATTGCTATTTTAAAATCCAATAATTCTAATTTTAATTTGGGCAATTAATACAATTATGGTTTTTTTTCCCTGAATGGTAATATCAGAAAACCTCATTTATCAGTTTTACTAAACCATTCATCATCATATGGAAAATAGCCAACCAATTGCTAGACCAACAAAATTGTGATTAAAAAAATTCAATCAAGTAGATGTTGAGTTAAAAATTTCGCAAATTTCTTACTGAATAGAAAAGAAACCATAACACATTTCTTTTCCGTAAAAAAGTGTTGAAATTTCAGCATGCCAATTAAAATTGTCTCATAAAGGAATTGCATTTTAAAAAATATTTCAAAATAGTTTATTTCAAGAAGTCTGTTTCTGAAAAATCATTCCATCTATAGAGAGAGAACAAAAAAAATAGAGAAAACCATTTCAAAAATGAAGAGTTTTGTCTTTTTATCTCACTTTGCTTTTTGCTGGAAAAAGATGTGTCAAGGAAAAGAAGTTAAAAGAAAATATTTACTTTAAAGCAAAAAACCATAACAACAACAACAACAAAAAAGTCCCAACCACAAGAACAAATCACTGGTGACTATCAAACTTCTCTGAACAAATCATATATTTAAGCAAAGAAGTGCCATTCCTCAGAGCTGAATACAAAACAGTCAGTATAAGAAGAATCACATAGATATAACAATAGAAAATGAATAGGTACTGCTTAGGAGAGGATAGCTTTTTGTGGGAGAATGGAAGACTTTACTTCACCTGGGAGTTTGAGCCCACAGTTGTCTCCATTAAAGCATAAGACCTCTTCTCTTTTTATTTTGAAAACGTGTAACAGAACTTAGTACCTGCTCCCAGAAGTTTAAGATCTAAAAATAAAATTTCTTAGGCCAAATCAGATAGTAAGTTGCTTCTGAAGTCTAACTTGGACTCCTCTTTCTTTGCAGCAAAATCGTCCCCACTTGCTTCTCCCCAAATGAAAGGTTTTTCTAAGAGAAGTAAAGTGAAAGAGCAATTCTCTGTGAGAGTTCTTTATTCTGGAACTCATTCACTTTATAACTTTGTTCACAAAAGGCTGAGTATGTTAACCTCTGGAAATACTATTAAACATATTTTCTGTCTATTCTACTGAGAAACTAAGGGGAAGGTTGGATTTACTAGCTGTCTACAATATGGGTAATGGATATATTTGTGTGTTGTTATTTTGGGACAAGGATTCAAAAGGTTTCACAGTCTGTAAATATACAATAAAATCTGTCATAATTGAATGAAATCTCATTTCTTGACATACTTGGTATTTGGAGTAAACTGTAGTTATTATCATAATTTTCAATTTCTAATGAAGAAAAATGTACATAAATTTTGGGTCTGTCTTTGCTAAGGATGAATATGTCATTTACATATCTCTATAGTGAGTTTACTGTATTGCTTTTTTCCTGCTTCTCTGAGAAAAAAACAAATTGAAACAGTTGTGAAAACCAAATTATTCTATTGTCTTATTGAAAATGTATGTCTTATCAAAGAGAAGTAATAGTTAAAATTTGAAAGTATTCACAAAATTCTTAAGGTTGCAAAAGACCTCTAACATCACTGAGTCCAACCATTAACCAAACATTACCCAGCTGTGCTTTTTTTGTGTGCTCAAAATGAATGCTGATTATGTTTGTTAAGTCACCAGTCCATTTCTATGATAAATGATGGCTTAGATATTGACTTATGATTAATATAATCACAGAATCATTGAATCATTAAATTGTTTAGGTTGAAAGGGACCTTTAAAATTCTTCTGGTTCTGCCTTACTTTGCCATTGTCAGAGACATCTCTTACTAGATTAGCTTTGTTGATTTCATGCTGGGGGTAAAAATATTCAACTAATTTTTCATACATAATTTAAACAACTTACCAAACATTTTAATACTCTCCACTTAATCTACTTTATACTAACAAAGGATTTTGTTTCTGTAAATTTGCATTGATAGTGCACCACAAAGGGCCCTCATTTTGACTGAGTAGTATGGAAATCTTATAAGTATTTTAAATAATACCTATCAGCTTGCTGTGAACAAGTAACATGAATTATGCAGTCACATGCAGTAACATGAATTGCAAAAGAATGGAAAATCAGAAGCAGCAGAGCTAAGAAAGACCACATTTCAACAATATGTAGTCTATTTTGCAAGAACTATGTGTAGTGGTTCATTAAAACAATGCAACTGGGCAAAATTATTTTTTGCCATTAAGTCAAGAGGAAGTGTCAATAGGAAGTCAAAGGCTAAGTCTCCCTCAAAACCAGAGGAGTATGTGTAATTCAGAGAAACATCTGGTGCTGGACAGAAGGAAAATACAAAAAACAATCAAGGTTCTGGAAGCCTGAAGGCCCATTGTGGGATTTCTCCAAGGGTTTCACCAATGACTGGACTCAGACCATGCTCAGACTGGAGTGCAGGACTGAAATGGGGAACCACAACCAGCAGAACACTGACAACTGACCTGTTCTAAGAGCTCTCTTTATAGTTTCTGCTTTCCACTTAGTAATTTTGTGTTTAAAACAACCAAAGAAATGACAACACATTAGATTACATGTTAGGAAGAAATTCTTTACTGAGGGGGTGGAGAGGCACAGAAATGGACTGCCCAGAAAAGATGTGGATGTTCCATCTTTGGGAGAGTTCAAGGCCAGGCTGGATGAAGCTTTGAGCAACCTGATCTAGGGGGTGGCATCCCTGCCATTGGCAGGGGTTTGGAGCTGGATGATCTTTAAGGTCCTTCCCAATTCAAGCCATTCTGATTCTATGATTCTATGATTCTATGATTCTATGATTTTATGATTCTATGATTCTATGATTCTATGATTCTATGATTCTAGGTATATACACAGCATGTGAAGAAATCAGCTGTATCTCAAGGTTCTGTCTGCCCCAGCTGTTAATCACATCCTCCCAGTGAGATAACTTGAGGTCTGTTGCATGTTCCTAAAGCACCTTTTCTTTCTTTTCCTAGTACTGACTTTTGCCCTCCCTTGCTTTGGCTTTTTGTCCCTTCAATTTCCTGATTCTTTCTCTCCCACTGCATTCCCTCAATAAAAAGATTATGCATTTTGACCATTTGAGATAATGCTAATTAACAAGTCATATATTTTCAACAGAGAAAAAGAGGGACTTAGTTATCATAATAAGATTACTTACAATGTCTTTCCCCTCTACCAGCACCAGTTATTAATATTCACAAAATTTGAAGAAATTTAACCATTTGGAGACCTATCTCCTTGCCAGACACTGTCACATCAAAGTAAAATTTAAGGACAAGACCTTTTTCTTTAGGAAATTGATCTAGAGTAGGAGTTGTTCATGAATGAATGAATGAAAAAAGCCCAGTAATTTACTTTTTTTTTTTAAATGTAGCATTTTCTCCTTATGAGCTAATATTTAAATAGCTTACTGTATAATTGTACATAGAAATTAAGTAACTAGAAAGAGTGTAAATAATAGAAAAATTTTGGGGATACTTAGAAGAGTATAACAAGGAAAAGGAACTGTATAATTAATGAAGGGATGCCTGTGATCAAAATCGTTCTCATCAGTTAATGAAATATGATGTCTTATAAGAAAACTACATTTTAGATGTAAAAAACTACAATATTCCAGGAAACACAAGATAATCCATGTCATCTATTACCCTAGAAAATGCATTACAACATAATAGAGGTCCCATAAATCATTCAGTGGAATAATACATGTGCTACAGTACATCATGAACCAGACAGATTATACTAATGTCAGAAAGGCAGCTCATTAACTGCATTATACAATGAGTAAGCAGTCACCTGGCTGTACAACCTTCATATCCCTATTACCATCAGAACAAAATGAAGGAAAATCTATCACAGTCATTTTTCATGCAGTCATGTGACCAACATTTTCTCTTGTTTTCTGTTATTGAGATAAGTGCCCTTGTACTGCATGTTTTGTGCAGTTCTGACAGCTTTGCAGATCCTGGATATAAGCTCTAGCTAGAAAGTCTGTTGCACATCTTTTGAAAGTGACATGTCATAATCAAGGGTGCCACAGCCTATCACAAAAGCAGAGAAGTAAGAATTGCAGTGCCATTTTTTAAACAAAAACAGTAAGAATCCCTGTAAACTCAATGCCTTGGCAAAGAATCAGGACAAAATTATAATTAATATAAAATATCACCATAAGTATTTATTATATTCCTAAATATAATAACTAAAGTATATATTTTTCTTTTTATGCAGAAACAATTTTTTAAAAAATGGCTTTGAATTTAAAGAACAGATAATTATGCGTATTGAAGCAAAATAACAGCATGTTATCTTCAGTCTTGGGTAAAAATATGTTTCTTTTATCTAGATACTATGTAAGGTGCTTGTGGACTCATTAATGGTGTCTGCTTTTCTTAGATATAATTAAGGTTCAGATCCTGAAATACTCAAGGGTGCTATTTTTCTCTTTAAAGACATATGCCCATAATTTGAAAATACGAATGTTATCAGTCATTACTTAGTTCCTCCCTAGATCTGTAGGAATTTAAGTCCCCTTGAAACTACATAAATACTGATGTTATTCTTCAGTCATCAGTCATCAAATTGATGAAGGAACCAGCTCATATAAAACACAAATTAAAAAATGGACTTGTTTTTGGTGATGATCACAGAATCATCGCATTATCATAGAATGGCTTGGATTGAAAAGGACCTTGAAGATAATCTAGTTCTAGCTCCCCTGTCATTGGCAGAGACACCTCCTGATAGACCAGGTTGCTCAAAGCCCAATGCAACCTGGCCTTAAACACTACCAGAAATGGGGCATCCACAGCTTTGCTCAGCAAACTATTCCAGTGCCTCACCACCCTCACACTGAGGAATTTCTGCCTAATATCTAATCTGAAACTACTTTTTTTTTTTTCCACTTTAAAGTCATTCTCCTTTCTGCTGTCACTACATGCCCTTATAGAAAGTCTCTATTTTTCTTGCAGGCTTCCTTCAGGCACTGGAGGGCTGCAATTAGGTGACCCCAAAGCCCTCTCTTCCCCAGGCTGAAAAATCCCAATTCTCTTTGCCTCCCCTCAAAGGAGAGAAGTTCTATCCCCCTGGCCATCTTGTTGGCCAACTCTGGACTTGTTCCAAAAGGTCCATGTGCCTTCTCTGCCAAGGACCCCAGAGCTGGGGATTCTCACCAGAGTGGAGTAGTGGGGCAGAATCCCCTCCCTCACCTGCTGCCCACACTGCTTTGGATGCAGCCCAGGACACATTTGGCTCTCCAGGCTGCAAGGACACATGGCTGGGTCATGTCCAGCCCCTCACCCCCCACACACCCCCAGGTCCTTCTCACAGGGCTGCTCTGGATCTGTTCATCCCCAGCCTGTGTTGGTACCAGGAGTTGCCCTGACCCAGGTGCAGCACCTTGCCCTTGGTCTTGTTAAGCCTCATGAGATTCCCATGGGCCACTTCTCAAGCTTGTCCAGGTTCCTCTGGATGGCATCTGTCCTTCAGGTGTGTCACCACAACACACAGCTTGGTGTTTGCAAAATTGCTGAGGTGCACTTGATCCCTGTGTCTGTCAGTAATGAAGATATGGACTCCTGAGGGACACCTCTTGATGTTTTGATGCACAAATTTAAAATGCACTTATACCATCTGAACGAGGCTGTAACTAGGTATAAATGAAACACAGGGTGAAACAAAGTCTGTTTCTGATAAACTGTTTAAATCCAGTCTAAATCTTCTGGAGTTATGAAGCTGGAGATGTGACTGCCCAATTTGCTTACTATGTGATATGTATTGCTGCAGGTAGGTGAAATATAAAATGAAAAATCTCCTTTTACATTGTGCATAAAAACAGAGCAGAGGCTGACCCAGCAGAAAAATATGGGTATTAAATATACTAGCTATATTAAGTACATATATTAATTTCTATTAGCCAAAGAGGATCTTTATTGTTCTTCTTTTGCCTCGGGGTTCTCTGAATCAGAGATGAGAACAAGAATAAAAGGACTTTATATTTCCTTGTGCCATTCTGCAAGCAAATCATGTTCCTTCCTGAGGTAGAAGAGCTCAGTAACAACTATTTTCAAGTTGTAAGGTGAAAACTTTGAAAGTCACATACTAAACAATCAATTTATACTTTAAATAAGCATCCGAATTTATTTTCTTCTTCACAGCTCCTAGGAGAGATTTATGTTCATATATATATTCATAGAAAACTACATGGAATAGCTGTGCTTCACACTCATTCTAGTCTCATTGATCTCTTGAGCGAGAAATAACACAGCTGAGCTCCAACCACTCTGATATTTCTTTACATGGCATTCACAAACTTTGCACTGTTGATTGATATATTTTATTTTTTAGTGGAGGCATATGGGAAGTTAAAAAAAATGCCAGCAAAACACTGAATAATCAAACAAAAATTCATGAATCTATAAAAATGGTAGGCTAAAATAATTATATTTGTATTCTGCAAACATTTCCCATACTCAGTGAGATTAAATGAATAAAGGGGAAAATTTTTAATAGGTTTCTAAGGTAGGTGGTAAGAAACTGTTTTAGCATTCTTAATGTGTTGATAATAATTCCTTGTATTTCATATAATGGAAATGTGTTTTAGAATCACACTGAAGGTGCCCATGTGTTAGAGAGTAATGATGCACCTGGTGTAGGTGTGAATAGGCTTTCATTGAGATGATTTACAGTCTTCCTCAGTGTGTTATTATCACACAATAACACTTTGTTCAATGACTGTGTAGAGTTTTCATGAATGTCAATGTGGAAAACTGACCCCTAATATTTTGTAATTAGTGGTCTGATAGTGACAGTCTTGTATAATGTTTCTGTGAATGTGTTTATCTATGATAAATAAAAGTGTGACTTTGGAAACTTATTTTCTATTTGGTGAAATGGTAAGCCTAAAACTTCAGTACTGCAATACTGACTAAATATTAAAGAAAACATGAAGTCACCACTTTTGTCTGTGGAAAACTTCAATGTTTTCTTACTCTTATTTATAATTTTAAAAGTATATCTCTATTCCTTAAATCAATATCAGTAGTATATGTTTCTAAAAGCAGCCTTTCCTCTAGTACCGTGTATCTCAAAGCACTCATTAAACTGGGGAGTTTGTCTCTATAAATCTTATTTATCGCCCTGTGTGTAAGCTGGAACTGAGATGGGCAGTAGTAAAACCTATGCTAGCATAATTCTTCCTTTCTATATGAGTAAAATACCAGTTCTAACCTTGCTGATAGTCTTTTTTACCCTCTGGAGCAATATCAAATGAGATGAATTAAGCACATCCTAGAGAACTAAGTTATATTTTCATGTTTTTTCTGTTTTATTAAATATTCTCCAAAGACAACAAACTGCACAATTTTATTGGTAAAGGTCAGTTACAGAATTAATTTAATTTTCTTTGTTCTTCAGAAAGAGTATCTTATAAATGAAAAAAAAAATTATAATAAAATCTTTTTCCCATTCCTCTGCTTTGCTAACCTTACATACAAATATAAACGTTAATCTGCAGATTAATAATGATAATCATGTTTTGGTCTTTAATGTAGCAAATTGTATATTCCTTATTCTTTTCACCTTTTTTATACTGTGTTCTGAAATAGAACTAATAATGAAAATTAGTAGAGAATACTTGGGAAAAGACTGGAGACTTACAAGGTGAATAAATTTTGGAAATTCATAATTTGCCTATTGAAAATACATTAAACCACTGGGGACATTGCTTGTTATCTTAACTAATATAAGATTTAGTTATATCAGTATATTAAATATTAGCCAGTATAAAACCTTGCTTTTAGTGAAAAA
>VZRX01022609.1:21284-254406 GCA_013398075.1 Notiomystis cincta | reverse complement strand
ATTCTATCTTTTAAATTTATAGTTTATTTTAAAAAATTATAAATATTGTTTTAGAGCATGATATGCAATAATACCTATGATACTGGGAGGTGGGTAGGTAAAAAAAGTCAACATCACCTGGAAATCACATCAAGCAAATGCAATTTACCTTTACAGTAAGCATCATGAAAAAGTACATTATTTTAGGTAAACTAGTTGGAGCAAAGACATGACTATTTTTAGGCATATCAACAAATGGAAATGAAATAGTGGATTTTTAAAATTATCAAACCTCAAATCATCATTTATTGATGACTGGTACATTGAATGGTGTAACCCTTTTTGATTCTAATAGAAAATCGATGTTGAAGACTTCCTATGTTATAGTAGCTTGAAGTGATTATAGAAATGGGGAAAATCTGCAAATAAGTCAAGAAACAGAAATTTAACTCCTTATAATTTCTATCCCTCAGATTCATGGATTCTAGTCCACATTTTTTGCTTAGTTCTTATCTGCCAGGAGATGGAGACAGAGAATTTGAATCTTCCATCACTTCTTTCCAAAAAAATCCAAGAAAAAGATATCAGAAAGATAAAATGTAAGTAGTATATAAACATTTTAAGACATTATTTCTTGGTCTTGACTTGCCCTTGTTAAACATATTTGCTAATGCCAATAGTTGTTCTATAAGTAAATACTAGAAAAAATAAAGGCATTTTATAACAAAGAAGAGTCTTTGTTATTCTTTCATTGAATTTGTTTCAATGTGTGCACAACTTGAAGAGAAGGTATTGCATTTGCCCTTAGTTTCTGACCTGGACCATTGTTATGAGCTAAAAAGTCTGAAGAGCTCAAAGAAGTGTGAACAAAGTACAAGTAACATTAAAAGTCTTTGATTCATTTATATAATATTAGTACTCAGAAACCTAAAATATATGTCTTAAAAAAAGCAATGTTAAAAAAATAGGGTAAAAATCAGTGGGTTTTTTCATTTTCTGAATACTTTTTTATCTTTTGTGTCAAACTCTGTATAAACTTATTTCTACTTTATTTTAACTTTTTTAATTTTAAGTCCATAGGCATCACATTGTCCTTGAAAATAAATCTTTATTACTGTATTTGTGTCATGTCATATATAGTTATTTTACTTTAAAAAGTAATATATAATTATTAATTATTGGTTTGTTCCAGATAGGATTTTAATTTCAGAATTTCTTTGAAAACCTGAAAAAAAAAATCTGTCTCCTTCAAAAGGATTAATGGTTTTTATTTGAAAAGCTGGAACACTGCTAATAATTAGAAATGGTTACTAAGAAAAAAATTCTCGGGAAAATATCCCCAAAGAAAATTTTTCTTCATTTTCAAATCCATCCAAATATCCACATACTTATTTTACTATTTCCTCAGGAGTATATTCTTTTCCTCATATCAGTTAATACACATTAAAAATAATAAAGAAAGGATTTCTTTTGTGGATACACTTTTTTTTTTTTTAACATAGAATCCCAAAATATTTGAATGCTTACAACTGTACTTTTCATGTACAATACACCTTTTCATGAGAGAAAAGTTACAGCACCCTCAGTCAGTTGCAGTGCCTGGAGATATTAGTATACAATACCTTCTAGAACATATTCACTTTGTGCTAATGAAAAACATATTCTGTGAGTGAATATTATGGCTTCCCTATATAGCCAGAAGACAAAGTTTCTGATTATAAATGCATACAAATCAGTGAAAGTTCTGACAAAACTGCTGCCAGGAACATTGAAGACAAATGAAAAGTACATACAATTTCTGCAGAGGTCCTGCAAATCTGGCAGGGCAGAACTAGCCCAAAGGAAGGCAGAGAGGTATAATGAATGCTTCTTTTATTCCCTACTGGTTGTCAGAGTTCCTTAGAAAAACACATTTTTAGTTCTCTTTACTGTTTATGGATTTTATACAAATTTAGGGTTTTTTTTTTCTAACAGGGTTAAGTGGACAAAAGGAAAGCGCCTCATTCCTTTGATTAGCAAAAGCTATCTCTCCTAAAACATTATGAGAATTAGTGAATTTTTCAGTCATTGAATATTGAAGAGAGGTTAAAAAAAAAAAGGGAGAATGGAAAAGGCAAAATAAGGCACAATTTTCCTTGACAAAACTTCTGGATTATATTTCTATAGGTAGGTAAAAAACAAAGGAAAAAATAAAATACATATTCCCTTAAAAATCACTAGCTCATGCATTCTGCTAGGGAAATTGTATTTCCCATTTACATTTGTTAAAATAAGAAACTGCAATTTATTTGAGTAGTTTTATTTTCATTGTGACCTCCAGTCTCCTTGAAATCAAGTGGGGAACTGATAATCATAGTGACAAAGCAGTAGCACTGTTACAAAACTGCAATCTGCATGTGGACATATACCAGCACATCCTGACCCAGGATGGAGCTCCACTAAAGATGACTTCTAAATGAAACAAACCTCTAGTAGATACATAAATGAAATATCAGCTTCCCTGGTACTGCACAATGCAGAAGGAGGAAGCAGCTCCTTTTGCTGACCTCACATTCTTATGCTGTATTGCAATAGGTCACTAAATTGGAGAGATATGGATTTGAAGGCTGGACATTTGGTGGGTTAGGAATTGGCTGGAGAGATGGATGCAGACAGAGGGTTGTGCTCAATGGCACTACATTCCAGGCAGAAGCTGGTGGTGGAGCTCCACAAACATAACAGATATTCAGATTTAAACCTGGAGGAAATCTGGATCCTCTGCAGTAGCTCAGTGCTTACTGGTGTCTTCCAGGACACAGGAGAACCAAGTTCCAAGTGTTTCCCGTCTTTGAGAGGTTCATTAGTACTGAGTTATCTACACTCTGGATAGGTAGAAAGAGCAGAACTATGGCATTTTATGTGACAAGTGAATTCAGAACACAGTCCAGCATGAGCTGCAGCTGGGTAGTTTATCTAACTTCTCTGAAGAGTTTTGTACTCCTTGAACTACAGGTTCTGATTACAGTACCTGCCTGCTTCTCAGTTTCCCAGTCATGGAAGAGTTACTGGGATTACAGGGCATTTTCCCTGTGCTGTTTGCTTGTGAGGTCCTGAAAGATTTTTATAGTGAAGTTGCAACAAAGCATTTTGAAGATTGGTCAGAGGAGAGAAAAGGGTATAAATTTGGAGCCCTTACAATGACAATATTTTGACAGATGCAACAATTAAAGAAAAAGAAGTGAGAGTCAGTGGCCAAGAGCTCCTGTTTCAAGTGAGTGAAGTACTCTTCAAAGGAAGGAGAATCTGCCTTTGAGTTCCCTGTCTCATTCCACTGATTACAGCAGGGATACAAGGCCCACCTCTGTCAGTTTAGATACTTTTGTTAGTTCACAAATGTTAACCAAAGTGAATAAGCCTTCATCTGAACAATTAAACTGCTGTGTAACTTGCTAATATTTACCAGCTGTGATACATGGGAAGACATTTAACAACTGGAAGCAAACAGGTAGAAAAATAATGCTGGTACTTGTAACCAATCAACCTCACTTCAGATATAAGTGAAATAAAATAATTCTAGTAACTCAGAATAAAAAAAATATTGTAGTCAAGAAAAAGTAGTGATTAAAGATTTATATATTTTTTAAATATAATGAACCTGGTAAACTCTTCATGGGCATAAAATTAAAATACATAGTAACATTGCTTTGCATGAGTTTTCCATTAAGAGAAAATATTTCAATAGTTTTGTAGAAATAATTATGTTGCAAAAGCAAAATTATATATCATGTGAAAAAAAAACTTTTAAGCTACAGTGTAGAATTAATTAAAATATTTCAAAAAGTGACAAACATATTAGGAAAGTGACAAAATTGTAAATTTTATAGAAACAGATCTTTACTGTTCCTCCCTTTTTCTAGACATTTACAGTGGCATCATAATTCCAAAACTTAACAGTCCTGGTCTTCATTTACTGCAGATTGATGATGTCCCATCAATTTACTACTCCTGCAATGCTAAGATATACCAGCTACTAAACCTTTGCTTTCTAAATCTCTATGGGAGGTGAGAGGCACTGGTGATTAAGTCCCAGCAAGTCAAGAAACATGATTGCACATCGGATTTAAGCACAGCTTTAAGATTAGCTTTCATCAAAGACAGCTGCACTGTAAGAACTGCATACATATGCTCTCTGAGAGACACCATCTATGAGCTGAACCCTTTGTAAACAGCTTAGAAAACTAGGAAGTATCAATGGCTATTCAAGGAAAATATTCTGGACTAATGAAATTATATATAGGAGTATAAAATAACAGCAACATAGCAAATAATAGCAATAGCTCAGTAAATGATGCCTCGGTGTTTGGCTCTATCTCTAATATATAAGTAATAATCACCAAACAGCACCAAACTTTGACCAGATTCCAATGTTTCCATTTTAAATTGAGAAAAATCATGGTTCAGATTTCTGTGTATGGTGTCTCCTTAAGGATTTGGGAGGCTGACAAAGTGAGAAGTCCTGAGTTTTATAGTCCTGAATTGACAACTCACACCTCACAGGCTCCCAGACACCCTCTGACATGCTGAAGTGCTCACAAAGCCCCACACTGCACCAGGAGCAGGCAGGGACCAAGCTGCTGTGCCAAAGATAGATGAGCCTTTCAGGGCTGTTGACCTCACTAATCTCACAGACATCCCAATTCATTCTTCTAGGAGTCAGATGAAGCCAACATAAAAATGTCTTTCTGAAATAAAAAAAACCAGGTAATAACTTCAAATGGCATTAACTTTTACCTTGGTGAGAATAAAAGTGTTCAGATTTGAGTTAGCATTTGTTTTGGCAAAGTTTTATGTTTGCTGCTGAAAGATTTCTTGCAGATCTCTTCCTAGTCCACAGTTACTCAACCATACTTTTATCTTTCCCTAAGATGTCAAATGTCATATTTGCATTTTATTTGCTTGACTGTTAACCATTTTCAGATTTTTTAAAGATAGAAGGGTCATAAATCCTGTCATGCACTCTTTCAGAGTGAAGAATTGAGATCAACAAGTAGCTTAGATTTTTCTTTGCCATGAAAAAGGGTGGGTTTGGTTGAGTTTTTTTTTAAAAATTGGTTCAAAGAATCACAGCTTTTAAATAAATAAATTCATTGTTAGAGGAGAAAAAGAATGTATTGACTGATAAAACATATAAAGAAATGAACTAAGCAATTAGATCAACTTGATAATTTGCCCCCCTAAGACGAGTTTTAGCAAACTTTTTCCTAATCCCCTTGTTATTTGACTGACTCTAAGAAGTTAGTACTTTCCTTACTTTATTAGACAGAGTTCTAGTTCTGATTAAAAGAAGCCAGTGTCGTTTGTGTTCCCATTTTAAATTATTGATGAACTTTAGAGAAAAATAAAACTGCTCATAGGAAACTTTATTTTTCTTCATTAGTTTTCTTATAGTCAAAACTTCGTACTGGTTATTAAGGTAATACTCATTGTTCTCTTCAGTAAAAGCAAGATATTTACTCTATCTACAAAAATTTCTGTTATTGATAATATAGTTCCATGTTGTTGTATCCTTGATAAATTTACTACCTCAATTTTAGGGTACTGACCGAAAGGACTCTTTCTATGTGAGCTTAATTTATTTATTGATCACATTACTATCAAAAAAATTCATATACTTCGAAGGGAATTAATTCACTTTTCCCGATTGCCCAAATAAATTGTTTGTTCTGATTAAAAATTTGCAGCAGGATAAGACTTTCTGAGACATATAAGTTTCCTAAGCAACATAGGGATTTTTGTTAAGATGAAGAACATTTTTGAGCAAAGTCAAAACTGCTACATAATTTATTATGAACATTCACACAGAAGAGGCATAATAACTTCACTCTATATGGACTTAGTATAAATACCACAAAAATAAGTCATATTTTAATCTTAAAAACATGCAAAAAATTTAAATATTTTTTTCTCAAATAAATTGTTGAGGAAAGGAAATTGAAATTTAATGTTCCTGGTAAACAAAAAACCCTCAAACAAATGAATTGAATTAATGGTAGTTAATGATTGAAAATTCTCCATTGATAAAAAAGATTTTTTTCATAAATCCACATTGATTATTGGTTGTAATGAAAATAACCATGCTGATAGAAATCAAAGCAGTACCATCAATTGCGCTCAGCCTCAGTCTATACCTAAGGATTTGAAAATATTTTAATACTCCATTCCTGAATCACATTTTTTGGTTATTTATACCACTTGGAAACAGACTGTCAACAAACTGGAGATACACAATTTAAATGTACAAATCAATTATTTATCAGCTAATGCACACAGCTGACAGCTCGGCCTAATGAGTTGGTGTAATATTAATATGCTCACAACCCCTGATGGGAGACACAATGAGCCTTTAATGTTCAGGCAGTGCTCAATCAAGTGAAGACAAGCCAAGCTCTATGAGAGCTCTTTATGTCAGGCACAGCCTCAAGGTTTCTGAGTTACCATCGTCTGGTGCCCTGGGGTTTTATTCTTATAGGTTTGTATCCTTTTATGTAACTATTCCTCTTAAATACTTGAGCTGCTCACGATTCTCTTCTCAGTAATTACAATTCTGTATCTAATTTTGAAGTTCTTTCATGCCTTTAGCTCACATATTTTTTATACCTTGACAACAGTTACAGAGACCGGGGAGAAGGGTTTGGAGCAAGGGCTGGCAGCTTCCTGGGATCTGAGAGCATTAATGGGGTGGTTGGGGCCAGGTCCCATCTCCCCAGCCCTAGCAGGGAAGCCAGGGGACACTGAGGCAGCCCCAGCCCCAGGGATCTGGCACCCTCCTGGGAATGTGCTACACTGTGAGCCCAGAGGTGAGAGTCAGGACAGCTTTTGATCTAAGATAGCTGAGCCTCTGTATTGTAGATTTAAGTATCAGTACAGTAAAAATGGATTGGTTTAAATCATAAATGCTTTCAGCCAAAGACCCCAATATTTTTCCTTTTCTTTGAGTTCTAGTCCTTTTGGGATGATTATGACCTGCAGAGAGAGCTTAAAAAATCAGAGGATTGGGCAATCACCAATCATATGAATTTCAACATGGGAAAGTGCTGGATTCTGCACCTGGAGTGGGGCAACCCTGGATGTATGGACAGACTGGGGAATGGGATGATGGAAAGAAGTGCCATGGAAGGGGACCTGGGGGTCCTGGTCATTGACAAGTTGAGTATGAGCCAGCAGTGCCCTGGAGGCCAGGAGGGCCAACCCTGTCCTGGGGACATCAGGCACAGCATGGCCAGTCAGGCAAGGGAGGGGATTGTCCTGCTCTGCTCTGAGCTGGGGCAGCCTCATCTCCAGTGCTGGGGGCAGTTTTGGGTGCCACAATGTAAGAAAGATGTTAAACTATTAGAGAGAGTCCAAAAGAGACCTACAAGGATGGTGCAGGACTTTGAGGGGAAGCTGTATGAGGAGCAGCTGAGGTCACTTGGTCTGTTCAGCCTGGAGGAGACTGAGGGGAGACCTCATTGCAGTTACAGCTTCCTGTGAGGGGCAGAGGAGGGGCAGGCACTGATCTCTGCTCTGTGGTGACAGTGACAGGACCTGAGGGAATGGCCTGAAGCTGTGTCAGGGGAGGTTTAGGTTTGATGTTAGAAAGTAGTTTTTCACCCAGAAGGTGGTCAGACACTGGAATGGGCTCCTCAGGAAAATGGTCACAGCACCAAGCCTGATGAGCTGAAGTGTTTGGACAATGTTCTCAGGCACACGGTGTGACTCCTGGGGCTTCCAGTGCAGGACTAAGAGTAGGACTCCATGTTCACTTTGGGTGCCTTACAGCTCAGAATTTTCTGTGATTCTGTGAAAGTAACTTTTAAAAAACATGTTGTCTTATAATTAAAAAGGTGGTATTTTTGGCAACATGATAAGATAGTTTTAAAGATAAATAGAGATTATTAGAAATCTCAATTCAGTAAGAAAAAATGTAGAAAATATTTTTAAATATCTTGTGTTCAGTGTTAAGTACAAACACCCCCCACATCACAAAGGATTACTTACTTACAGCTTCATTCTATATGTTTCATATGTTTTAAAATACATTTTCTCCTTTCTTTTCCTGGTGTTTATCTTCACTTTCGAATTCTCTTTATGCCACATTTTGATTTCCCTCCAGCAATAACAATATCTATAATCACTTCAGTGACATTTTCTACCATTTCCCATTTTGAAAGTGCCACAAATCACTGAAGATTGAAATTTCCAAACAATTTCAATCAACCAGTGAAGAACACCTGCTTATTTTCTTCGGAGAAAAATTTGTAATTTAAATAAGAGAAGTGCAGAGCAACATTTAGGAAACAGTTATTTACAATGAATTGAAAAATAAATATATAAAATATGGTGTTCTGATGAACCAAAATAATTGTATCTGAGGCATCTAATTCAAAGTGTTACATATGGTAGCAACCAGTGTCAAATTATCCATAACTAATTGGCATTGTAATTGTCTTTAAACTGAAATAGACAATTAAACATGTTCTGGACTGTTAACTGGTTCATATTTTAGGTATTCAGCTAATTAGACATTTCCTAAACTATTTATTTTGCATGTGACAAATTTGTGTACTAAAATCATACCTTAATAGGATGTTTTAGTTTTTTCTTATCACAAAATACTAGTGAAAAATTCCCCCCAAGAAGTAAAATAGAGATACCCCCTTCAAATATAGTAATTAAATTAACTTTTCACTCTCTATACATCAAAAGTAAAGGAAATGAACAACATTTTCTACTGTGAATAATCTTAAATGGAATTGAATACCCTCTGCTTTCATTTACATCAGTATCTTTCTTCAGACTTCAAGACTTGACAGAAAGGATATATTTTGCAGCATAGAAATTTATTTAGCTATAAAATATTCTAGCAACAGTACTTTTGGAACAAAGAGGGAAAAATACTAAATCCACCATTTGATAATTTTTACATGTGGGTTTGGGTTTTCTTCTATTGTCTCTTTCTCTCTCTCTCTCCCCCTCTCTGTTCCTCCCCTTTCCCTTCATTTTTCTTTGCCCATCTTGATTCTGAACTGTAATAGAAATAGATGGTGTTATGGAAGTTATACAAGAATTCAGGACTGAAACCAAGTTGAAAATGTTTGTGAGAAAACAAACATGTCAAATCTGATCATGTCTCAGTAAAAACAATAATTGCATTGCCTTAAATTCCCATAAATGGCAGAGTTTTGTCCTTTAAGATCAGAAGTTACATGGGGCAGTCTACCTCGGAATAATAAGTATTTCTGACACTTAACTGGAAATACTAAAAGGTATTTTAAGCAGAAAAACAGGTTTTACCATTGGTGAAGTGGAACCCAAATGACTTTCCAAAGCTAGAACAGAATTTTGGGGAATTGGTTACTCCCTTGCACCCAGCCCTCACAAATCAGCTCTTATAAAGTCTTGGAAGCTCAGAGGTTTTCTGCAATGCCTTCATAAACACTCATTAACAACAGAGGCAACTTGGCTGCTTTATATAAAAAGTATGGGTTGTACTGCCCATTTCTCAGCCTCGTGAGTTAAGCCTGGTAGGCACCCAAGATCCACACAGCTGTTTGCTCACTGCCTGCAATGGGAGTGGGAAGTGATTTCAAAGGGCAAAAGCAAGAAAACTTGTGGCGTGAGATAACATGACAAATAATAATGAATATTTAATAAGTGATGGAAAGCGGTTCATGCAGCCAAAGAAGAATAGGGAATTAATTTAGTACTTCATAAGCACAGGCAATGCTTAGCCAGTTGCTGGAAAGCAGGTAACAGTTACCTGGGAAGACAAATTTCATAGCTCTGAACATCTCCTGGCCCAGAGCTCTAATTGCAGAACATGAAATCATATGGCATGGAATGTCATAGAATCATATAATGGTTTGGATTGGAAAGGACCTTAAAGATGGCCTAGTTCAAGCCCCCTGCAATGGGCAAGGACACCTTCCACTAGAGCAAGTGGCTCAAAGCTCCATCCAAAATGGCCTTGAGCACTTCCAGAGATGAGACATTACAGCTTCTCTGGATAATCTATTGCAGTGTCTCTCCCCACTCATGATGAAAGATTAATCCTAATATCTAATCAAAACCTACCCTATTTCAGTATAAAGCCATTGTTCCTTGTCCCATCCCTCCATGCTTTAGTCAAAAGCTTCTTCATCGACCTCCCTTTGGTACTGTAAGGTTCTAGAAAGTCTGTTCTGAGCCTTTTCTCCAGGCTGAACAACCACAAACCTCTCAGCCTGTCCAGGAGATGTGCTCCAAACCTCTTTGTGGCTCCCTCTGGACTAACTCCAGCAGATCCATGTTCTTCTTACAGTCTTATATCTGTTTGATTGGTTTGGGTCAGCTGTGGCCCCTCCCAACTTGTGGATCCCCAGCTTACTGTCTAGGATGGGCAGTACAAGAAACAGAGACATCCTGGACACTGGGTGGTGGCCAATGCCAGGTGCACCAAAAGCAACTCTATCATTCCCCCTCCTCAGCTGGGCAGGTGAGAGAAAATATAAATAAAGGCTCATGGGTCAAGATAAGGGCAGGGAGAGATCACGCACCAGTTACTGTCATGGGCAAAACAGACTTGGAGAAGTAGTTTAATTTATTATTAATCAAATCACAGTAGAAGAATGAGAAACAAAACCAAAATGTCAAAACATCTTTCCTTCACTCCTCCCTTCTTCCTGTGCTTCACTTCCAATTTTCTCTACATGTGCCCCCACCATGGCTCAGGGGGCAGGGAATGGGGGCTGCAGTCAGTTCATCACACATCATCATCTCTGCTGCTTCTTCCCCTCTGGGGGAGAATCCCTCCCACTCTTCCCCCGCTCCAGTGTGGGGTCCTCCACTGGCTGCAGGTGAATATCTACTCCACTGTGGACCTTCATCGCTGCAGGGATGTCCTGGTTTTGCCCAAGACAAGGTTTATTTTTTGCAGTAGCTGGGAGGGGGCATGGCCAGGAGTCTAATGTTATTCCATACCACCTTATGTCATTGCCAGGGGTGTGGGGGGAAAGGGTCTCTCTCTCCCTTTGGGGAAGAAGAGCATTCCTTCCTGTCAGGAAGAGTATGAGGCGGGGGCGGGAAGCCAATATTGTTCATTGTTGTGAAGTCTGGTGTAAGCATATTTGCATGTGAATCACTCCATCTTTTGCATACTTTTGTTATTAATATCATTGCTGTTACTTATCATTACTGTTATTTCATTTTCTTATCTCACTGCTGTTTCCATAAACTGTTTTTATCTCAGCCTGTGATCTTTGCCTTTTGTGCCTCCAATTCTCAGCTCCATTCTGCCTCTGGGAGAGAGTGGAAGAGACTAATGCATGGTTTTGGTGGGTGCACTCAACTGAAGAGTATAATTTCTAAAGCCTGACAGGGGAACAGCTGCCTCACCATGGTCTTCACCATGAGCTGCAGGGGAATCTCAGCTCTGGCTCCTGGATTACCTCCTCCCCCTGTTTCTGCACTGACCTTGGTGTCTGCAGAGCTGTTGCTGTCACATGTCCTCACTCCTCTCTGGCTGCAATTGCCGTTGCACAGGTTTTCCCCCTGCTTTTAATGGTGTTATCCCAGAGGCTCTACCACCATCCCCAATGGGCTTGGCTTGGCCAGCAGTGGGTCCATCTGGAAGTCAGCTGGTATTGGCTCTGTTGGACATGGGGAAACTTATAGCAGCTTCTCACAAGAGCTACCCCAGAGCCCTGCTGCTACTAAACCTGGCCAAGACAACCCAATACACAGTGCAAGCTCTGTTCAGCCATAAGTAAATGAAACATCCCGGTATCACCAATTCTGTTCCTATCACAACACATACAATCTAATACAAATAAAACTAATGCTATTACAGAACAAAACAGTCCATAACTTAACCAGACAATACATTCACATCCCTTTTGGAAATACTGCTAACATTATGAGCATGTAAGTTTCAAAGTGTTAAGAAATTTAGAAACCCCACCTTCACTGACATTTTTTAGAGTGAATTATCTATTACTGTAGAAAGTTGGAACTAGAATGTAAAACCAAATAAACATTGAATCATGATATGCAAACAGTGAACATACTATTCATGAGGTTTCTCATAACATATTTTAACATGCAGGTGTTGTTGCATTTAAGCTCCATTTGCTAAGGATTCATTATTGTATCTGTTTGCCTCCATTAAGTATCGTTGATCATTTTTCTCCCGATCCCTCCTGCATTTGCTACTGTGTTGTCATCCCTAAGTGACTTGTGAATTGAACCACTTAAAATGGACCATTTGCTAAGCAGTTCAGCTAATGATTAGATTTCCTTAGCTTGGCAGTTAAGTGTGTTTATGGCTTTCATTCCTGATGAGATGTATTGCAACAAAGAAGTTCTCGTGCCTTCTTACAGGAGAGCTTTGTGGATGTTCTTTGCATTCTTCAGGGATCTGTGTTCAGGGTAAAAAGTTAACTAATCAGCTCTTATTTTCACTTTCTTCTTTTCTAGTTGTTTTAGATAGTATCAGAAAGAAATCAATCTTTGGAAGTGACTGTAGCCCAGACATTGAATTATAAACTCACATTTCCAAGGCAGGGTGATCCTGCTCAGTAATATATGAAGATCATCACCACTGTGGCCCCACATTTAGACCCATGAGCAACTTTATTCTTATTAGTAAGTTTTGGACATACATTTGAATTAATACCTTGTGAGAAACTGAAATGATATGGGTAATGGTTTAAATGGTATTGAAAAAGGACCTCGGCCATTATGGCAAAATTGTATAAAGAAGCTGCAACAACCCAAGCCCACTCCCCATCTAAATATTCCTCCTGACTGGAACTGGACTGTGAGTGAAGCCACCTAGCAGGAACTTGAGATAAGGGTGGTATTGTTGTCCAGTTTTCTCAAATCTCAGGAGAGGAATGTTATCCACAAGGAAAAACCAAGCCCAGCAGCTGACCTGAAAATCAGCTCTGGTTGGGTTTGGGGTGAGGGAGGACATAGCCCACAGGAAAAGAGGCTCTTCTGAAGAGCAACAGAAAAAGGAAGACAGTATTCCCTCCATACAGAAGTTAATTTTTTGGGGGATGGTGGTTATATACAAGTAAAATAAATTACAAATCAAGCTAAGAGATGATGAATGAACATGTCTGCGTTCTCTCACAGCTTTGCTCATTAACACTTCATAAGAGCTTTACCTAAAATGTTGCATATTCAAACTACAGAAGACCTATCAAAATTAGGAAGGAGACAGAAATGGAAAATTACTCATCCTGCATGAATGGTTCCTAGCTAGCCAGAAAATTTATCCATCTTAGTTGGCACAGAGGTTTTTACATCTTCAACACAGAGAACAGCATGGAAGTGCAATTTTGAATAAAATATGGGATACTGAAAAGAATTTTTTTTTTGTTAATAACTCAGTTTATTTAATATTTTATGACCTTGAACAGAGACAAAGTTTAACTCATTGCCTAATGAGCATTCAATTTATTTAAAGCCTTAGAAATCAAGGACATAAATTCTACTATTGTTTTTATACTGCCAAGACATACTTCTATCTTTTGTTATACTAATTCTCCTGAAAATGGATTAATGTAATTTTCCACTCTTGTTTCAAACTTTAAGATTAAGAAGAATCATCAGAGAATTTTAATATCTAGTGTAGACAGTGAAAAATTATTAACTTTTGATATGCTTATTGTATAAACAAGAACATTAACTCTGAAACTCTCAAAGATTTTATCTGCTACTCATTACTCAAATTTTTCCTTGGGTTACTGCAGCTATAAACATTTTCATTATATTTTTAAATCATGATCAACTTGTTATGATGCTTTAGAAGTATTGTTTTGTAGAACCAAATCATGTTGAAACAGATCTCTAAGAAGAAATGGGCCATAAAAAGGGGAAAAGAAAAGATGAGTAAGATGCCATCTTGGACAACTAGGATTTTAAAGTTGTCTTTCACTTAGTATAATTTTTACCAAAAAATGCAATATTATAACAGAATCAATGAGGCCAGCAGGACCAGGGCAGGGATTGTCCCCCTGTACTGGGTACTGATGAGGCCACACCTGGAGTGCTGTGTCCAGTTCTGGGCCCCTCACTGTGAGAAAGACACTGAGGGGCTGGAGTGAGTCCAGGAAAGGGCAACAGAGCTGGGCAAGAGGCTGGAGCACAAATCCTGTGAGGAGCAGCTGAGGGAATCTGGAGAAATCTGGAGAAAAGGAGTCACCATCTCTGGAAGTGTTCAGGAAATGCCTGGACATGGCACTTGGTGCTATGGTGCAGGTGGCATGGGAGTGTTGGGTCAAAGGTTGGACTTGATGATCTTGGAGGTGTTTTCCAGCCTTAATGATTCTGCAATTCTATGATTCTATGATATTCATTCTGCTTTTTTTTTTCCCGTTTTGTTGACGTAAGTAAAAGCTAACAAAAAGAGTGATAAAAAAGTCATGAAGGAACATGTGTTATCCTTTTTCCTTTAGTGCAGCACTAAGAACTGCTTTCCACTGAATGCTTTTGTGAATGTTTTCAAATACATAGAATGAATATTCAAGGCTTCCATGAATCCTATTTCATTGATCATTCTTTGTCCTTAAATATTTTCTTTCTTTTCCATATGTGGCTAATATTGTCATGGAAGACAGAGGGCCTGTAGCAGGAAGACTCTGTCATTTGCCAAGAATGCATGATTTGGGAATTCAACATTGCTGAGCGTGTGGAGGAAGCAGGTAAAGCTAAGGATCCCACTTTCTGAATCAATATTCTAAGTACTAAACTAAATTTTTTGTGCAAAGTGTTAATTCTTATGTTTCTGTGACTGCACCAGATTTTTACAGAAATATGGCCTTATGGAAATCTATTTTATAAAATGTTCTATCTTCCCCAGAGAGAAATTGTGTTTATACCTTGGTCAGTGCCCTAGTTCCAGCTTTAACCAGAAGGCATTGATGTGCCTTGTTCCCTTTTCATCATGTCATGAAACAATGTTATCTCGTTATTGAAATATTTCATATTAATATTCATAGTATAAAGTTAGGAAACACTAAAAAGTAAATAAAATACCAAATAAGAATTTTTATCTGCAGATACTTAAAAAACCCATTGGAACTCTTGCTAGGTTTAAAAATAATGTATCTATTTCATTTCACAAAAGCCACAGTTTTACATATATAAACATTAATATTCAGCTGTGAAAGTTTAGACATACTGTGCATATCTGTGCAACTGTACATATCCTCAATTTTGACATTTCAAATCAGACATTTGTATATAACACCACTTTGAAAATGAGCAGCTTCATGATAATTTTCCTATTAATTTCAGCAGGATCGAGTTAAATTGCCTAAGGAAGATTCATATCTAAATTACACAGAGAAGCTTCACTAAGTAATAGACCATTCCAAGATAACAAAAGTGAAATTGAGTTCAGCATGTGAACAGAGGTCCTGACTGCTCTTCGCTTCTTTGGTGACTATCAGGAAAGAGTAAGATGCAAAAGAAGTCAGTGACTGTTTAGTCAACACTGATTGACAGGAACCTACTGACCTGAGTAGATACAGTGGATGCTAAAAAATTTTTTATATTTTTTACAATAGGAAATAGTCTATTTATTTTTTGACATCTGGAAAAAAAAACAAACCGGACATAAAAACACCATGAAGAAAAATGGTTTGGTTTTAGACCACAACAAGGTCACTATCAGTAAAGTAGCTCAGGTCAAAATAGTTGTTAAAAAGGCAGTTAGTTGTCATGGCTGAAAGAGTGGAGAGAAGCACTACTGCTGTGACATGAGAGAAAGATGGAGGAATAGCACCTGCACAGATGATGAAAGGAAACAAACAGAACTAAGGCAAGGCAAAGAAAGAGCTACTCTGTTCAGCCAGATGATGACATGGATACATTATCATGAGATCAAATAGCAGAGGGAGAATGAGAGCTGTAAAAAACCACTACTGAGATATGTCCTCAAAGTGAACAGACTTCTGAAAACTACCTGATAGGACAGAAAAGGAAAGGTTTACTTATGAGCAGATAGAATATCTTGTCTTTCATTTTGAGTTCAACCACTGAGGACTGTAATTTATTCTGTGCTTAAAGCAGGAATGCTTACTTTGACAGCCTCTGTAAATGACAGTGTTGCTAACCTACAGCTCTTTGTGCACTACCAGAGGTTATGATCTGAAAGAGGAGTCAGTACCTTGGAGGGGAAGGATCTCCCAATATGGCTTCATCATCTGCAGAATGCTCTTCTTCATATTGAATAGAAGTAAACTGAAGAGCACAAAGGTAACTTTGCTTTTTTTTTCTATCCAACAGTTCATAAAATTAATGAAGATAATGGGAAGGAAGAAGGAGCTATTCTTTGGCCTGACAAGCTGAGGAAAAGACTGCAAGATCTTAGGATTAAACACCAGATGTCTGGAATTTACAGCAAACCGTAGAATTTCTAATTTATACAGCAGTCTTTTTTAGTCCCATTGCACACAAAGTTACTTGATGCCCAGTTTATAGCACCAGCAGTCCCTGTGAAACACCAAACAAAAATCAGAAAAAAGCATGTTTTTAATCTTATTTACGTCAGGTATTTCCCAGTGAGTGCAGTATCAACCACTTTATTTAAAGACTGTGGAATGTCCCAGATGGGATTTTGCTGGGGAAAAAGAAGGGGTACAATTCAGCAGTATCCATCAGCTCAAACAGGTAGTTTTACTGTCTCGTCTGTACCAATAGCAGTGAAGATCAATCGGTGACTGAGCCACTGAATCAAGAGAGCAAAGACTAGCACATGAGATAAAAAAGACTGTGAACTCACTGCAAATTATTTCAGAGGGAAGCAGTATGCAATGAATTCCAAAAAAAACCCAAAAACAAAAAACCAAAAAAGACAAAGCTTTCATACCTTTCATTCCATGTACCCGACTTATAGGTCTTTATATAGCCACTCTGAACTCCAAACTCTTCAGTTGTAAATAAATACATACACATTCACATACCTATAGGCATTAGTGTATTTTTTTCCAACTACAGCATACCATGAGTAGCATGCAACAAAAACTAGCACAACCAGTCTGATGTTCTTATGTCTTTCCAGAATTAATAAGTGTGAAAATTGAAGTGGTCATGAGGAAATACACCATGACCAGACTGATTTCAGGACGACATATATCCCATAAAACTCTAGATTCTACTTCTATAGATGCTGGGTTGCAGCCAATTAACTGTGGAGCAACATAAGTCTACAGAGACATTGAAGGGAAGACATTGTTCTTCAGAGTGTCTTCCAGCCCTGATCTCTAAAGAGACTTTTGACATCATACAAAATCATAGACCCACAGAATGGTTGAGGATGGAAAGTATCTCTGAAGATAATCCGGTTCAGGCCACTGCTCAGAGGAGGGACAACTATGGTGGGCTCCTGGAATGGAGTCCAGTTAGTTTCTTTATATCTCCAAGGATGGAGACTCCACAGAACCCTTGAGCAACCTCTTCCAGTGTTTAAACACAATTTGTGCCCATTCACTGTTGTCCTGAAGCACTGAAGCACTGAGAAGATTCTGTCTATGTCTTCATTATTGCTTCTCATCAGGAATTTATACACATCAAAAAGGATCCCTCAAGCCTTCTTCCCTCCACCTAAACATTCCCGTGTCTCTCAGGACCTCTTTGTATGAGAGATGCTCCTGTCCCTCTACAGTATTCAGGGCCCTTCAGTGGACTCTAGTGAGCCTGTGCCTCTTGTAGTGTGGAGCCTGGAACTGGTCCCATCACTCCTGAGGGTCACAGCAGTGCTGAGTAGAGAGGAAGAATCACCTTCCTCGAAGAAATTAATTTCTGTTATTATTCTTAATTAATAATCTCCACTGTGCTTTTTCTGATAAAACTTTATCCAGCATATTCCTCTCAATATTTTTGTATTCTTTTTAGAAACACACTTTGAAACAATTAATTGTGAATATTTGTGATGTTATGTCACTTGCATTGTTCCACATTCTCAGTTGAATTTCTATTGCAATTTTTAAGGCAAAGAAAATAACAAGAAAAAAATAAAGAAGCTAGTATAGTTACACATGACTCAAATTCCTGTACTTCATAAAGAACAGATTGTAATTTAAGAGAACTTGCCTCATCAAAATTATGTTATTTGGATTGGATTTGGTTTGTCTGGTACAGAAATATACAAAACAAAAATGTTCATTCCTGTGCAGGATTCAAAGGCAGAAAAGCTCTGTTTTTATTACCTAGACCTCACACCTAAGGGTGTTAGGTTACACAGAATTTAAGTTCAAGAGCTTAGACTGCTTGTATTTCAAAGCTTCGAGCTTGAACGTTATGTGTGAGTCAGAATGATGGGATTCAGGGGAAGAATTCACCCACCTGAAACCACGAATCCAAATTGTACTCCTGCACTGCAAGGAAGGCAAGGCATGACTGCTCCCATCCTGGAGCTGACATATTGACAGATACAGCAAGAGAAACTCTGATATTTCCAATAGGTCTTAAATTGCACATTCAGTAATGAAAACAATGTGTCAGCACTTTTAAATGTTCACAAAGCCACGCACCATTACTGCTTTCTCTAACACAATTGCTTCAAAAACTTTTCAAATCTCACTCCCCTCTCACAGGAATACAAGACTCTCAACTTCAAAAAGATTTGAGCAATGTTATCTAATACATAACCCCAAAAATAAGCCTAAGAAGCAAGCCTTTTTGAGGATAGGACAATGATGGTTTTTTTTCTGTTGCAGATGGGTACAGTATTCCCACATTTTTGGGGAAATGAAGATTTTGTTTCAAAACCTCTGAAATTATACATACAGTCACCTCAGGTCTCAGAGATATTTGCACACAAAGTAACTATTGATGTTGGTTCATGAGTTTCTGCTCCTCACTGTGCGACAATGAGAATAAGTTATTCTTCTAAAACAAGTTTCCCAAAAGAACTCTCTATGGTGAAATGAAACACAAATTTTGAATAGGGTCTACTTTTACTTGGTATGCAAGAACTATGGAAATCAGAAATTCAGTAAAAGGGAAAAAAGTGCCATATTATGTTCAAAAGTTCAAGAATCTTTCAATTTAAATAATAATATAAATATTCCATATAATTTCTTTCATTTAAACATAACTTGATGTTTGCTCAAGTATCAGCTATATATAAAATATATATATAAAATAAAGGAAGAAGCTTGAAGGAGAGGAAACTCACTCACAGTGGATATCAATGTAATTTTAAACTAGGATCCAGTCCTTCAAAAAGAAACTACAAATAACTGATCCTGAGATTTGACTCTCTTTTTTTGGCCTCTATTTTAGGAAAAACATATTTTACAGTTGTAAATATCTGATTCAGGGTTGTGTGAGTGAGGATTTTGTGACTGAGGACTGTGCATTTTACATGTTTTGTATGACAGAACATCGAGGTTTAGTTGTCGGTTAATGTGGATGAGGCCTGCTAATGTCACCTGAAATCTGCAAAGATGCATATTTCCATACTAGGAGATTTTGACAAAATATATGGGATTAAATAATTCAATTATTCAGTTATTATTTTGCCTACATAGTAACTTTGCAGAAATAAATCAAAATTCAATTAGGTCTTCTACATTGTATTAGAACAAAAAGTATTCACCTTGTTTAAAAGATAAATTCTGTCCTCCTTGTCTTAGAATATAGTTAGATTTTGTGGGCACAAAAGCCAGGTGGAGCTAATAGTTATAGGAAAACATTATTGGTAAAGAATATTAATTTTGAAAAATAAACTTTTCTAGATGAGTTTTGTCTAAATCTAGTATTAGCTCTCTTGACAACAAGTTTCTAACATATTTTTAACACAGCACTTCAAAATGTTTAATATTTCCAGTTCCAAAATATTACTTTCCTAGGAAGATCAGTAAGAT
This sequence comes from Notiomystis cincta, assembly GCA_013398075.1. Taxonomy (NCBI): domain Eukaryota; kingdom Metazoa; phylum Chordata; class Aves; order Passeriformes; family Notiomystidae; genus Notiomystis; species Notiomystis cincta. Next base: position 234,550 of record VZRX01022609.1, on the reverse strand, counting down.
TCTGAAGATGAAATATAACTTGTGGTTCATTCTCTTAACATTGGCCTATAAATCTTATACATAGAAATAAATAAAAAGTCCTGCATATAACACAGTAAATCAAGTTGCCTGATATTTCTACATTACAAGGCATGCCTCAAAATGCAACATAAAAGGAAAGGAATTTCTATTACGGGGAAATATAGAAAGGATTATTTTAGATAAATATAGTCAAAAACTTCTCAGAACTAATTGCTTGAAGTTCTTGGGAAGCTGACAGTGCAATAATAACGGAAGCATTTTTGTATCTTGTCAAAAAATGCCTGGATTAATTGAAGTTGTCTGCCAGGTGCAAATCTGTTGCTAGTAACAGAAAAGAATCTGTTACATGGAAAAGCTTGACACAAAGTAAACTGTCTTGTGAGGACAAAAACATAGTATTCATACAAAATCTTAGTATTCAAAGCAATTGTAAGATCTCTACATATGTGGCTCAGCTACTTCAACATAATTAAAAATCAGAAAGATGTAAGCATATATTAAATATTTCACAGGAGCTTCTTTCTTTTAAAACTTCCCCAAAATGAAGTGAAGATTTATTACTTATAACTGGAAAAAAAAAAAGACAGAATAAATTGAAGGTGAAATATTTCTGCTACCAGATTTAGTAATTTTATGTAGAGTCTATATAACAAAGCAGAGAGGACATGAAGAACTAAAAGAATGAGAAATTGAAACTTATGGAGTGTGAGTAAAAATAATTAAAAGCAAAGAGAGCATAAAGAAAGCTGTGCTCTAAAGATTTCTACAATTGAAAGGGTTTTCTGTATTGTCTGTGGTGATTAGTATATGCTGCAAGGTTTGTAGAGAACACACCATAGCTTCATCAGCTGCAGTATCTCCTGAAAATGCTGTTCTGTGCAATGCCATTTAGTTAGTGTAGGCAGTTAGAGAAAACCTGAAAGAAAATGCAGCAAGTGCACTAAATATTAGATATTTCTGGATTTTTGTTGATTAATGATTCAATTTAACATGACCTTTAAAATAATCTTTGCTTATGAGTATAAAAATAGTATTTGTATGAGATTTGTGAGAAATTAAGCAATGGATTTGACATACTACCCTTTAATGCACCTGGAGAGAAAAAAAAAAAGGTGATACTATAACTAAAGATCAGAAATGCTTTTTAAACAAGGAATAGTCTTTTAAAACCTTATTTTTTTCTGAATGGTCCCTAGTTCGCAAGTGGGTTTTTGTCAGCAACAAATTAGCTAATATTTTTGAAATAAATTCTTAAGACTCTTCCAGATACTCCCCTTTTCCACTCTTAGACACAGATTTTAATTTGATTTTCTGATTTCCAGCTATACAGGTGCAATCCTTGCTAAAACAGCCTATCCTCAGCACCAGAGACTCCTCTTTGATGCTATTTTATTTATTAGCACAGATGAACCCTTTGCTTTTACTTTCAGTAACTGTCTGGAGCCTCTCACACATGAGGAGAGGCCAAGAGAATTTATGAGCCTTAAAGAAGTTTAAAGGGAGATCTCTCTGCTGTCTACCAAGCCAGACTCTCCTCACAATGGGAGGACAAGAAACACCCAACAGAAGTTGGAATATGGGAAATTTTGATCCAGTGTGAGGACTGGCCTTGCTTTAAGGCGGAGTTTGGCCTCTGGTGTCTCCTTGAACCTACACGAGTGTGTCATTGTGTGGATCAACACACACACACACATCCTGTATGGATATGGACACCTGAAAATAAGCTTCTAAAAGAAACTAAGTAAGCAAAAGCCCAATGATACATTTCTCAGGAAATATTTGAATGAATCTTTAGCAAATTATACTAATTTCTTGAATTAGTATACACAAACCTTTTGACAACGGTTGGAGTATTAACAACAGCAGTATTGTGGCAATTTCCTGAAAAGAAAGGATTCATTGATTTAAAAATATGACTAAAAGAAAAGTAAGTAAGACTATGGGGAAACTGTATTTTCTTTTAATTTGATTTCTCATTCCATTCCTGCCTTTAGGAATAAACTTTAAAACTAGTTATAATTAAGATACTCAGAAAAGGGGTTACAGGAGGTGCAAATAGGACAATAGGCTATTTACTATACACTATTTGAAGGACCTCCTCCAAGGATAACTTTAGATTTACAATTTTTTTAGGGCAAGTAGAAATTTTCATTAAATGAAATTTATTAAAAACAAAAATATATTGTTGAAAGTAGAAAAACTTTATCTGCTTTATAAAGGCTATTTTTTAGAGCATAAAAACCTGATTTACTTCCTTACTACCAGGATATATGCTTTCTTGCTGCAATGTGAGTTCACAGGAAGAAGGAAAAATATTTGGTTTTTTTCTCTAAAAAAACCTGAAAAGTAAATGTGCATGTATATATATCTGTGAGGGGGACAAAGCAAGAGAGAATGAATGCACACACATAAATGGTTTCTTCAAATGAATGTTAAGAAGTTAATGTCACAACTTGAGCAGGTTATTGATATGAAAAAAATACAGTAGAGACAGTGCAACTTTAAGCAAACTTAAGAAGACACAGTACTGAGCTACTCAGGAAATGAATGACGGTCATATTCTCATTATCCTTTAAACTTCAAAGAAAGAAATAAGAAAGACAAAGCATAAAATCCTGAGAGGCCAAAGGAAAGGTTATTAATACATTTTTTCTAAGGCAGCATTAAATGAGAATGATGAAACAAATAGATGGATGGATCAACTGCTCGACAGGACAAGTGTTTTCAGCAAAACATTGCCAGGCACATGAAAGGCAGGGAAGTGACTGGAAGCAGTCAGCATGGAGTCACAATGGGGAAGTCATGCTTGATCACCTGCTCCTGTCCCAAGCATGATAGCTGCAGTGCACTGAACCTGTCACACTACAGCAGTAGTTAAAAACAACAAACAAACCCTTGAAATAGATGAAACAATTAATTTTGCCTTTATTTTCCTCAAATGCAAATCATTACCAACCTACCTGATTCCCCTTTTGTTTATTCTTCACCCTTGCCTAACCACACCAAGCTCTGCAATCCCCTCCCAACCACTCAGATACATCTCCCACCTTAACCAGACTTTGCTGTTCCCTGAAATGAAAAGTCACAAGCAAAATCCTTATGAATTACATATTTTATTCATCAAGTCATAGAAAACTGGAGAGTGAGTAACAGAGAAAATAGTGAGATAAAGAAGGGGATCAGGAGGGTGTGATGGATAATAGTCAGAAAACAAACAAAAGCTGATTATCATGCACCAGGAAGAGGATAGCTGGGACTGGAAGGGAGAGGGAGGGAGAGAGGGAGGGAGGGAAGTGAAAGTGAACTTTGATTTGTAAATTTCATTTTTTCGATGAACTCCTGTTTGTTAATTTCATTTTTTTTCAGCAATGTCAAGATGATCAGCATAAACCTGGCTGTTTTGAGGGATCCTCAGTCTCTCTCAGGGATTCAGGAGCTCTGGGAATTTCTTCATCTAACCTTTCCAGACCAAAAGGTTCTTAAACAATCTTATTCTCATGCTTCTTGGTGCATTCCTCCTCCTTGTTTTTCTCATGACTCCATCAACAAAACCATCAGGACTGACAGTTGACCCCCTGACCACAGATGACCCCTTACCATCTTTCCTGACTATTTTTCTACCTCCACAGAGCTCTAAACAGAGCCTCATCCTTCTGCCCTCTCATAACAACCAAACCTGACAATCCATTTCTGCACAGCTTCTCAGGTCCACTCTTCTTATGACTGAGATGTCTTCTTCAATGTCTCTGTGAAAGGAGCATGTCCGACAGAATACTTCCTCTCATTGTCTTTCCTTTGTTATTGCAAGCCACTGTGTGTGAGCAGGGATCCAGAGTCTCATCTCAAGTCCATCTGGAAAAGACCAGCTCTTCAGGTTAGTGCAAGAGCTCTGTACCAGGCTGCCCTGCTGCTGCCATGCTGGGGCCTGTGAATGATTCAGCCAGGTCCGTTCTCTGTGCCTCCGTCCCCTCACGTGTGGATTACTGCTGTACAGCTGTGCCTACATGGAGCACACCCTGAAGTCCTGTAACCCAGTGTAAGTGCTGTTTCCTGTGGAAACCTTGAAATGAACAATAAAAGACTCTTCTTCCATGTCCCCTCCCTTCTGATTTACATTTATTTGTTCCCTTTCCCAAACCTCTTTTTCCTACCTAATGACCTAGATCAACAATCAGCTTTGTCCAGAATGCCAGATGGAGAACACATTGTTCTTCACTAGCCTGCTAAACTGCACCTAGATTGAGCCTTTACCTTCAGCCTAGATTCCTGAACTGTTTAACTCTATGTGAATATTATGGGTATGGATAGTCACAACATATAAGAGGAAGGTGCAACTAAAGCATTTCAATAGAACTGTACTAAGTTACTTATTGTCTCTGCACTACCCCAACTGCCTCTACTCAGATACCACATCCATGGAGCTACAACTTAATACATTTCTCTTCAACACCATCTTAGAGTGTATTAGCTGGCCATGCTTGGGGTTTGGATTTGTTTAGAGCTGTTTTAGAATAAACAGCTTCTTACCTAACCTATAACTAAACCCGAGTGCATGATCTTCTGCTAGGTATGTCAAAAACTTCTGTCTGCTGGACACATTCTGCCCATGCTTATTGCACACGGAAAGGAAAAGGCTCCTCATCTAAGGTATAGCATGTATTCTATTTTAGTTACAGTTGCCAAATAAAATGGTTATTAGCCTTTTTAGAATGATAATAATAAAGCTCGTTTTGACGACCATTTTTGGTGAGCAATTCAGCATTTAGTACGACTGCATTTATACTAGAAAATATAGCAGTGTCAGAGAATGTTCCTGAGCAGGAGAGTTTGTTCTTTTACATTGCATTTCTGTGTAATCTTTTCCTTTAAGGAAATTTTCCTTGTCTTCTTTCACAGCATGGGCAAACTCAAACTTTTGGTACACCAAGAGTAAAAGAGGTTTGTAGTTTCTATTTAACATTCATTTCCTAAATTCAGATTTTATATCCTCAAAACCCTTCATTTTGAGGGTGTTTCGATATTCAACCCAATCCTTTTATTTCTGTGTAGACCACCAGGCACACAATTTTACTCATCATGATAATTTACTTACATCATGGTTAAAAGGATTCTTCCTCCTTACATATTTTGTCTGCAAGGCACAATCCAAAAGGAATTCTTCAAAATTTTTACTATGTCAAATACTGCACTGCAGGGAGAAAGGGGTATTGATAATTTCCCAGGACTTGCTTTTAACAGCTGAGTGCTTATAGCAATCTTAGTTATGATTAACAACTCTGTGTTTCTCCTCAAGGTCTGACCCCAAATGCCTAATTTGGCTACTTTACCCAGTACATTCTTGGGTGTTTTGGGGCTTCCAGGCAAAAAAATAATGAATTGCTATGACTAATCCGGTCAGCTTTGAGTGATTTCTGCCATGAATCCTAGTGAAAAGATGTATGTTCCTCAGGCCACAGCTGAGGTGCTTTAGTATTCCTCTTGCCTTAGTATTTCCTACTCTTTAGTTCAGCTGGCTCTGCTCAGCTTGCTGGGCTCTGTGGAACTTACATGCAAAACCTTATAGCTCTCATATTTTCATGGACTGTAGGTAGGTACACAACCTGTTTCTGAAGCTTCTGCCAAGCAACAAACACACCTGGAAGTTAAACACTGAAAAACTGAGCCCACCAAATTTCCCGGTGGATTAGGCTCCAAGCTTAATCACATTTCTATATACTTAGTACATATATCTGTAATTTAGTATAATTATAATTTTATATAAACAAATATAGGTATAACTACTTAGGAGGATCTTCTAATTCCTCATATCACATATAATCAAGTCCTGATAACTCATCACTAGGAATATGTAAACCATTTTTTGAACTTTTTTTTTTTAATGTCATAGTGAGGTTCAGACTATAATCCGGTGCTCTTTGGTGGAAATCATTTTGTGTTTGAAACTGTCATCAGCAAAGTTTTGAAACTAACACTGCTCTACTCTAAAAAAATATAAACACCTTTGGATTGAATTCCTAAAGTATATAAGGAGTCCTTGCACATGGCGAGGACTAGACGATCTTTAAGGGCCCTTCTAACTCAGGCCCTTATAAGATTCTTTTATTCTATGATTGCTTTCTTGTTTTCTTTTTGTGCATTACAGATACATGCTTAAAAGCAATTTATTTGACTTATTTAAAGGCAGTATCCTGCAGAAGACCTTCTCCTTTCGCCTTTCGACCCCAGTTCTCTCAAGCGTTGAGCCGGATGACGTCAAGGTCCCGTGGTTTAGAGTCAGTAATTGTGCTGGAGCAGGCAGAAGAATATTTAACATAGTTTATTGGATTTTGAAATTAAAAGCAGCTTTAAAAAAAGCATTTTCCATTTTGAGTAAATCATACCAATTGTTATGCTTTGATACTGTTTATGAACTCACTGCTGCTACAAAGACAGCAGATGCCAGCTGGAAAACGAGTACGTTCATTCTTTACAGATTCAGTTGAGAGTGGCTCTTACATAACTGTATCCTCAAGCCCCAGAAAATATCTCTTTTCTATAAATGGTTTCTGTAGAATCTGAAATTAGATATACTATGCTATGTTTTCCAATAGATCATAAGGGGAAATAATTTTTAAAAGCTGTCACTGCAATTTGGCAATAGTGAAAAGAACAATAGCTCATTTGTTTAGCATATTTAGACTCCTGTTTGTGGAAGAGGTAAAAATCATGACTCCCTGTCAGACAGAGCCTCAATATGTGCTCTGATAGTGTTGGTGGTTACAGTTTACAGCTCAGTGTCAGGATGGTCAGATCGTTGTGAGAGACGGGAACTTTCAACACCTGTTTATAAGATACCATATTACCAGAAGGACGGATTGTGAGGATGAGAAAGGCAACCAGGACATGAACGTATCTTAGTTCTAAAAGTGAACCACACTTGTATACTACCACTGATTCCCAAAGGAAGAATGGGATAGAACCTTCTTGAAGACTGACTCTTTGTTAAGCTGTCAGCAAGTAAATAAATTCAATTTTTTTTAACATGAATACAGAAGAAAATATTTAAAAAAATGTTTAGAATTTCATATATTGATTCTGAAAACACTAATATATATGGCTAACTTTATGTATAAAAAGCATTTTCAAAAGCATTTTTATTTCATTCAAAGTATGTACATTTGAAGAACTAGCTTTCAGATGTTAAAATTGGAAATACCTCTGGCTCCACATGATCCATCAATTCCATGCGTAGGATGCAGGCTTGTGAAAGAATAAACTGGTTATTTTTTATAAAATGAACAAATAGCTTAAGTCTCATTTTAAAATCTGAATCTGTAATATAAAAGGAGGTAAATCCCACCTCACTAGACAGCACCTGAATTTTTTTCCCAAGTTACAAAATGCTTGGGAACATAAACCGACAAGACTAAGATTCTACTAAACATTATGTAATGAAAAATCAGTATCTGAGATTTAAAAGTATAAAAGGAAATAGAAGGAACAAAGTTGATAAGAACAGGTCACACAATAGATGAAAATCTAAAATTAAATATTTAATTAGAACTCTGATTTTGCTTTCAAGGTAGGTGGCATTGCACAGGCTATATTACAGTCTTTTATATTTCTTTCTTTTTTTTTTATTTTCCAAAGAGAGTACTGTTGGTTTTTTTTTATATTTTTTAACAGGCCACTTTAATATTAATACAAGTGTAATAGGATCAGAACTGAAAATCAGCTAAAGATGGTAAATTTTACATTATTGGGAAAATTACAATTTCTTTTTGTATTGTAAAAACATTTATTTTTAACAATTTACCTACATTAATCAAAAAAGTACAGCATATTTAATAATTTTACAAATTCTTCATAAAAAATATATCTCTGTACAAAAAGTTCTTTTGCACCTACTTCATGTCACAGCAGCATGTAGTGAAATGGCAGAATGGAATAGTGGGAATGGAAATTAGATTGACTTGGTCATTATGCGGGCGTTCTCCCCAGTCCCCCCGCCCATACCCTCCCACCCCTTTTTTTTTTATTTTTTTAATAACAGATTTTTTTGTTTACAAAATATTTTACAGAAGAAAAAAAATTATTGCAGCTAGCCTGGAGAAAGGCAAGATGTGTGATACAAGCAGCAGTTTTTAACAGCTTTGAAGCACATAACCTGTTTTTTAAAAAAAATATAGCATGTATTATTAGCCTGTCATAATCATCTGGTCAACGCTGGGGGGAAAAGTCTTCTGCATATATCTCAAAAAAACAGATTTCCTGGCTGCCATTACCCAGCCACTGCACATCACCTTAAGAGTCTCACTCTGAAGAAGCACCATGTTTAAGTGCATGCATACACAGCCCTCTGTATAATAACTTCAGGAGAAGGAGATCCAACCTGAACAGAAGACTCAAACATAGCAAAGAAGGAGAGGAATTTGGACAGTGTGGACAGAACTGATTAAACTATGATACCTTTGTTTTACTTGGGTTTCAGTGTGAAGTTCCTGTTTAATCAACACTCCAGGCAAACTTGCTAAGATAATTTGTCAGTGTGTTCCTTTTGAGTGTCCCTGATCAAAGAACACTCACTCAGGATAAGCAATCGTTACATTACCTCCCAAAATGAACCTCTGAATAATGGATTCACAGAATCTGGGCTCTCTAATACAAAAGATTAAATCATTTAACTATTCTCTTTTATCCTCCAACATATTCTTTGGTGGTCATAGTGAGACAGGGCACTGAAGCATACACTGTAATGACAGGACCAGAAAACATCAATGATAGCTACGTATTTTGTTTTCAAAACTCCTTTTTTTTTTTTTTTTCTGTCATTGCCACGACAGAAGGACTTTTAATGCAGTAATGTCAATTTTGAACACCTGTCAGAAACTTTATTCAGACAACATCTTCCCTTCCTGGCCCACTGTTCCTACAAAAGCTCTTCATTTGCCAAGCAACTTCCTCTGTGCGGGGGAAGATCAGGACAACAACTTCAATCTGATGACTGTTATTTCTCAGAAAATGTGAAGGGCTCTGAGATGGAAAAGCTAAATGAAACTTACTGCACAATAACTTCAGAAAAAAAGAAAAAAAGAAAGCAAAAGCTACTAACAAAATGAACAAGGAACTGACTGGAAAGGATTATTTATTAAATTTTCTTCAGAGTTTCTTGCTGATATGAAGAACGTAACAGCTGCAGGCCCTACAATACTGTATTATATTGCTGGTATTTTTCATCTAACAGATGTAGTTGTTAAGCTGACCAAGGGTTACCTTTGAGATTTTCGTTGCGTTCTGCAACGTCAGGTGAAAAACCTATTACTGGGCTTATATTACCTTTTAGTTTTGTGTATAACAGCCAGACCTACACACATATGGAATTCAGAAAAACTTTTCAACAGGCTTAGACAGAAGCTGGACATTAGGACATTTTGAAATTCAGAAAACTAAAACAACACAACAGCATCAAATAATAGCCCTGAATTAGAAGAAAAGCAAAACAACTTTCCTGGTTTTTGAACTCAATGTGTATGACTAAAATGAGATTTTGCTTCATTATTTATTATAATTTCCTAATTTTGAGACTCAATTTCATTCATTTGCCCAATGGCATTTTTGTTTGTTTGTTTTCATTCAATAAAACCTCTAATTCTATGCAAATGTTAATGATTACTCAACCTTTATATGTATAAATGTCTCTGTCACACTGTGTAAGTACAAAAGCAGTAAGCAATGTGCTTAAAAAAATTAAAATAAACAGAAAACGAAAGTTGAATATTTCTCTTTGTTCAAAGTAGGAACTGAATGACCACTTGTTATGGACAATTTGCACTGGGTTTATATATGCTACTGTAATGTGGTTTAGTTCCATGTAACATCAGAAAATGATGTCATATTAAAGGAAAAATGGAAAAAAATGCAGAAGGGAAGACTGTATTATGAGCACAGGCTCACAGGCTTTATGAGCTATCTAAAATAAATTACTATTCACATTTGTACACGGCAAGCAGCAATATCTGCTAACCCCCCTGCTGTTAAATAGTATGATACTGACAGTGGTGATTGATGACTGATTTCAGAAGAAAAAAATAGTGGCAATGAAAATTTCTTAGAAATGGGCTCTTGTTCTGGCTGAAAGTCTCCAGTGACTTGTAATCATGTTTACAATGAAATTTAGCCAAAAATTGAAAGAGTATTATCCTCTGTCACGTAAGATTTTAACTGGTGCTAAGCATGGGGGTCAATTTCATATTCCAAGTAAATTTATTGTGGAATGTTTTGCTTGGCAAAGAGTGAGTGAATGTCTATATACAATGAACAGTGTGTAGAAACCCTGTATATTTTTACCAGTATCTTACTCAGTCAGCCATTACACCCTAGTGCAAAAAAATTGTGCATTAATATTTTGCGACATTAACGGCTGATTGGGGAATTGGCAAAACTGCCCTATGAATGAAATACACTGTAAGTTTCCCTAATTTTAGCAAGATTTCAATGGTAAAGCATTTGCAAGTGTATGCAACCTCAAGGAAGGCTGTCTCCTCCTTCAAGAGAGCTTTATTTCTTCAGAATATTCCTGGGGATAGTCTGTGGTGCTATCATTTGTCACAGTACTCAAAGGATTTATCCACGTGCCCAGAAGAACGCAGTGAAAGGCATCCAGCCGCATACAAATATGAAAGTCTGAGGCATTAAATATGACAAATTGGCATGACTTGGCAGTCATCCTTAAAGTGTGCCTTGGTTTGAAGCAGATGCAGCCAGGCATTTTGATCCAACTTTAAGATGAAAAAATATTCTTTGTCTGATCCCCCGAAGACTGACACGTTTTTACCAGAAAATTTAGCTGCATGTAGGCTGACAGAAGATGTTAAAGATTACAGCAGCAAAGCCAAGAGAAGGGAAACTGGTATATGGCACCAAAGGAATTACTGCTTGTCCATCAGAGGTATGGCTATGAATCAGTCATATTGGGCACTGAAGGCTATACCACTGTACAAACTGTGTTCAGAGTCGTATCAAACCTCACAGCCTTTGCCTCTGTGGGTTTTAAGTTTGTGTCATACATGGGATTTTCAAATGAAGCTTGTCCATTACTGTTTTCATGTCCAGCATACCCATTGTACTGTACTTTTGGTCTTGTTCTGGGGGAAAAAAAGACAGGAAATTATCACCAGCAATAATAAACATTTTAATATTTCCACTCTGTCTACATACAACAGCAAGTGTCTAGAACATCTTGCACTGCTAGTGGTAGTAACCTTCAGGTAAGTGTCTGTAATTCCAGTTATTCCTGGAAGATCTCCCACAGCATGTTTTTCTACCTCCATAAATACTTCCAACAATAAACACTAGTAAATACCTTGTCCAAACACATGTAATCAGATTAATCAAATCATAACTGATATTGACATAAATGTTGACAATTCAGCATCAAATGATACTGAGAGTAGCCAGTCTTTTATTTCTGATAGTGTTTTCTCACCATGAAGGAGATATGAAAATTTCAAGAACATTCACATTTTTATGCAAAGCTGTGTTAGAACCTATTAAGTCAATAATTACATGAAAAATAAACCAGAATTGTGGAGATTTTCTGATACATCCAGTAAAGTGATATCCTATGATATTATATTTTATTATTTTAAACTTAAATCTCTTAGTATCTGGAAGTATCTAAAGAACTATTATAAGGAAGTTCAGTATATTGTTTAACATGTATAATTGTAATAAGGCAAGAAAGGAGATAAAAGAGTGCAAAATGTAAGTGCTTGGTGCTTAATAAATGTAAAACCATTTAGAATCTCATTATATAACTTCAGAAAAGGGTTCTTGAAAATCAAATTCTTCTTATACAATTATTTTCATTTGGATAGCAGATAGGGAAAGCTATCACTGAAAGATAGCACTAAAGGAAATTTGCAATATGCAAATAATTCTGTTACTAATAAATATGGTTTTTTATGCTTATTTGAATTTTATAACTACTAAAGCATCTTAGAAGTTAGCTAGGAGCTTTCCTAAGTATAAGCAATTAAATATATTTTAATTTTGCTCAGAAAGTTTGGGATGCAGTCTTCATTCCTGATGTAAACCCTGTCAGCCAGATAAAAGCTACAACTCTGTAAAAAAGATTTAACCAACCCTGGTTCTAATTAGATGATGTTAGTCTGAGATAGGCACAGAAGAAATATAAATAAAACTGTACTCTAAGATCTTAAAATTCTCTAAAACTTGCAGTTTAATGGAAGAAATTCATTGGAAATATAAGAAAAGAATATTCTTTGAAATATTAAGCTATGAGAAGCATCTCCTTTTTCAAATATAATGCATTTAAATTAGGCAGAACTGCAATGCTGCACCAGCTATACCATTAACAGAGGGATTACAGATGCTTGTCTAAAGAATTATTTTTATCTCTCTTAAATACATACATATTTCTGTTGCTTATGTAGGGAATTATAAATGTCTCAGAATAAACTACAAAATGTACCCCTATGTCACTATATATATTTTTTTATGAGTTTGCCTCCTCTTTCTAAGCAATATTCCCTTTTCATTCCATCTTTTCTCCCGATCCGAATGCCTGTGCATTCATGGTGCTCTTAAAGCTCCCCACACCACTGCAGAACAGGAGCTATCTGAAATGTAGACCTGTAGGCATCAGAAAAGTGCCTTACAATATCAAGTTTGAAGATGTAGTTGACAGCTCTTCCTGAGCAGTTTGTGTCAACAAAAGGCTATACTACATTTCAGGACATGGATCATTTTAACTGGAGTTCACAAGTTGAAGCCCCATGGCAATTTGCTTTCCCCAAATCATCTAATGCAGAGGTAGGCAGACAGTCTACTGCATTGTAGGGCACTGGTGGACCTCAGTTTGTCTGTGTGATTTCTTGCAATCACAAAATACTCTTGGTATTTTAATTATAGAACAAAAGTTTAAAAAGCATATTCCTATTAAATAATATTTTGCAAACAGTTCTCAGAATGGACAAATTTTCAGAAGATACATAGATATCAGTCTTCAAATCAGATTTCAGACAACATTCTTGGGTTTATTCTATTATCTAGTGACACATAAAGATTTCATATGACCTGAAGTGGTGCCAGTTTTAATAGCAACCACTTGCTGAGTCAGCACATACTCTAAGTAGTCACATTATGGGCTGTTCCCTCATGGGATTTATGGATTTTTCAGCTTGTAAAATTAATTCTAATAAGCTTTTCAAAAGAAGCAGCATACATCCCGTTTAATAAAGCATTAAAATGAAAAAATAGAACATGTGACCTCAGACTTCAATCTGATTCAGCCTAACGAACCACGAAGGTTGATAGGTCTTTGCTCCTTAGGAGAGCAAACCATTTTTCAAAATGCACACCATTAAGAACTACCCTGCATTGAACTCCTTCATGGGGATACCTAGAAATATTTGTCTTTGTAAAAAAAGATATTCTTAAAAGCTTTTAGCACTCTGTTCCTGTGTTTTCTAGTTACCTATCAAAATCAAACTAAAAGCCTATAAAATTATTGAATAAATAACATTTACAGTACCTGTGTTTGTAGAGGTAAAATGCAAACCCTGATAATATTAGAGCAAAGAATGGTACCAGGATGGCAGCTGCAACTGAACTGCTGTTTGTACCATAATAATGATTTGAAAGGTCTGTGTCTGCACTTAAAGGACCTGAAATGAAACAAAAGGGGCAGAAATAAAATTTCCACATTATCTATGGGGAGAAATAAAATTCCCATGTTATCCAGCTAATGGTATTCTTTTTATTCAAGAGTTAAAGAAGATGGTGTCTTGATAAAATAATTCTATTTAAAAACTTGAAATAATAGCATGCAGCATCATAGTATAAATATTTTTAATACTACTACATGATATATCATTGACTATCAAAATGATTTGAAAACAGTATTCAGCAAGTAAATTATAAAATACACTGATCATGACTCAATTTCATAAACTTGATCCATATAACTACTGAAAAACAAATTAATTCTGCAAAAGTACTGTATTCCAGCAGCATTAATGCTCAGCTTGGAAACAACAAGCAGTGCAAGACCACAAGGAAGCAGAAGAAGAAAGAAAAAACTGAGGTGACTGCAATAAACCACAGTGGTCCTGCTTGGCTCAGCAGTCCTCCCAAGTGTGCAGCTGTGCTCATGTCCCTCTGGCAGCTGTGTTTGCAGTGGGATAGAGCAGTGCACACAGTGCAAACACAGGGCCCTGCAGCACACCCTCGCTGGCTCCTGCTGTGGACAGACAGACAACCTGGACTTTGCAGTCCAGTAAAGCAGAACACATTTTTTCATCAGTATTGAGACACATTGATAAATTGCTTAAATAGTTGACCACCTTGGTAATTCAAATTATGAAGGATAAAAGATGATTTTTTTACGATGAAAAATCCAGAAAATTTTATAGAAAAAACTGTTTTTTTGAGACTCAACTCCATGTTGCCAGTTTGAACTCACAGCTCTTCAAAAAGCAATATAGATCCCACTCAAGAAAGAAAGATCAGGACAGAGGGAATGTACAGAGAGACTCAGGCTTGGACAGATAGCTGTGCTTGATGTTCTGGGATATTATTGCTGTTGAGAGTGGAGAAGAACAGGAGACACTGCTGTTTAATGCTGCAACCCACCAGTACAGAGTGTTTCAAACATCACAACTCCCTCATTGATAGCAACAGCATCAATCAGGCTTTTTAGGACTCTAGTGCAAACCAGCTATACAGCAGAGACATGGCCACTATGCTAATTTCACCAGTCTACTAAAACATCTAAATACGTTCAAAAACTAAGAAAAGAAAAAAATAATCAAGAGAAAAAAGTAATAATTCTCCTATGATCCCAGGAAGTGTTCAAGGTTAGATTGGATGTGGCACTGGCAACCTGACCTAGTGAGCAGCATCCCTGCCCATGCAGGGTCTTTGGAACCAGGTGATCTTTAAGGTCCCTTCCAACCATTCTATGATTCTATGATTTCTTGCAGTTCAAGCTCAATGCAAAAGACAAATGAGATAAGCTTTTGTTCAGCAAGATATCTTTAAACCTTAGATGTTTCAACTGTCAATATTAAAATACATTTTGCACATTTAATTTTAAAAAATGTATTAAATTTTAGGAAGTAACTAAGTTGCCTTTAAAACTGTCAACCTCCCTAGGAATTTCAGTATTGCCACATTTGATCGCTTAAAATATAACAAAATATTGCACTACAATCTTTTACACTGTCTTAATCTTCTGCCATGTTTTAAACTTCTCTACATTTTTCTCTGCAGGACTGGTGAAGGAAAATCTTTTCAAATTAATAAACCTGTTATTGTGATAGTTTGAATCACATTATGAGTTTTATCATACTACTCTTAACATGAATCATTTTAGAATACAACCATTTTATAAAAATCCTTGGGATTAAGCACTCCAGTACTTGCCCCAAAACTCAAGCTGTGGAAATACACTTGGCATAAATTTATGTATTTTTACTGCATTTTACATGTACTGGACATTCTCCAACCTGTCTAAATTTAAGACAGACAAACTAAGGTAGTTCCAACAGTCTGTTAAAAAAACAAAGAAAAAAATCCACAATCAGTTATCACTTTCTTCGTCCTTTACCATCACAATCACCAGCGGCTTTTCCAGCTTTTTGGAGTCATTAATAAAAAATACAGTAATGATCAAATTAATTGAAGTCAACTTACATCAACAAAACTCTGGAATTAATATCAAAACTCTCACAAAAATTTCAAATTAGAAATATGTGTGATCAATGAAGTCTTAACTTATATCTCAAAGCTAATATCATGCCACATATGATAGATACATTTTAATATACAAGTAGCAGAAAAATTGTAAAATTCTTACTAAACAATTCTTAGTNCAGATAGCTGTGCTTGATGTTCTGGGATATTATTGCTGTTGAGAGTGGAGAAGAACAGGAGACACTGCTGTTTAATGCTGCAACCCACCAGTACAGAGTGTTTCAAACATCACAACTCCCTCATTGATAGCAACAGCATCAATCAGGCTTTTTAGGACTCTAGTGCAAACCAGCTATACAGCAGAGACATGGCCACTATGCTAATTTCACCAGTCTACTAAAACATCTAAATACGTTCAAAAACTAAGAAAAGAAAAAAATAATCAAGAGAAAAAAGTAATAATTCTCCTATGATCCCAGGAAGTGTTCAAGGTTAGATTGGATGTGGCACTGGCAACCTGACCTAGTGAGCAGCATCCCTGCCCATGCAGGGTCTTTGGAACCAGGTGATCTTTAAGGTCCCTTCCAACCATTCTATGATTCTATGATTTCTTGCAGTTCAAGCTCAATGCAAAAGACAAATGAGATAAGCTTTTGTTCAGCAAGATATCTTTAAACCTTAGATGTTTCAACTGTCAATATTAAAATACATTTTGCACATTTAATTTTAAAAAATGTATTAAATTTTAGGAAGTAACTAAGTTGCCTTTAAAACTGTCAACCTCCCTAGGAATTTCAGTATTGCCACATTTGATCGCTTAAAATATAACAAAATATTGCACTACAATCTTTTACACTGTCTTAATCTTCTGCCATGTTTTAAACTTCTCTACATTTTTCTCTGCAGGACTGGTGAAGGAAAATCTTTTCAAATTAATAAACCTGTTATTGTGATAGTTTGAATCACATTATGAGTTTTATCATACTACTCTTAACATGAATCATTTTAGAATACAACCATTTTATAAAAATCCTTGGGATTAAGCACTCCAGTACTTGCCCCAAAACTCAAGCTGTGGAAATACACTTGGCATAAATTTATGTATTTTTACTGCATTTTACATGTACTGGACATTCTCCAACCTGTCTAAATTTAAGACAGACAAACTAAGGTAGTTCCAACAGTCTGTTAAAAAAACAAAGAAAAAAATCCACAATCAGTTATCACTTTCTTCGTCCTTTACCATCACAATCACCAGCGGCTTTTCCAGCTTTTTGGAGTCATTAATAAAAAATACAGTAATGATCAAATTAATTGAAGTCAACTTACATCAACAAAACTCTGGAATTAATATCAAAACTCTCACAAAAATTTCAAATTAGAAATATGTGTGATCAATGAAGTCTTAACTTATATCTCAAAGCTAATATCATGCCACATATGATAGATACATTTTAATATACAAGTAGCAGAAAAATTGTAAAATTCTTACTAAACAATTCTTAGTATGACATTTTTGGTATATTTAATTAATTAAAAAAGTTTTGTGTAGCTCAGTATTTAAAAGGAGGGATAAAGTTACACTTAAAGAGTTTCTTATAAGTTATCTATGTTGGATAACTGATTCACATTTAATACTTTACTCCAAACTCCTAGTGGAGGTAATCACATATTCTATATCTCTACAGTTTTTGGAGTACTACACTTAAGGAAACAGAACTTGATATTTTTGACTGAAGTTTACAACCTTTAATTGGAGAGTTTCAGTCTGGAGTTGACCAGGTTCAGACTGTGCATTGCATGTACTTTTCATTAGGAAAAGAAACTTTGCTGCAGCTTTGCATACTCTGAATTTTAGTCATGTATGAGACTCAGTATAACTTCAGCATGGTCTGGTCTACTTATTATAATAATTTTCAGAGCTTTTTATGATTAAACATGATGTGAACTTTGTCATTCCTCTGACAGCATTATCATGATAAGAAATGGGAAATCATATTGTACTGCCCAAATTAAGGCAGTGATTGCTACCACAGCTAAAAAAAGAAAAGTGGAAATACCTAAATATACACACAAACGCATACGCAAAATGTTTGCAAATGATAATGTGATTTACTTTTCATTAAAAGAGCCATACTTTTTCACTGGGAAACGTATTATTTAATAGAGAGTTGTTCAGCAAGATTATANTATTTTAATTTTTTTTAATAGTTCACATAATAACAGGGCTTTAGCCTCCTAAAACAGCAGCAGTCTGGTGAATTCAAATTTTGATAACACACAGTGAATTCATTAATGTACCGTGTACTTCTATTCTTGAGATGATTGATAAGTATTGTGATTTATACCTAATAGAAAATAATACCTTTTTTAAAGAAAACACTGTGCTACCTGATCTCATGGTAGTGACCCTGCCCTTCTGACCCAAGCCATTCCATGATTGTGTGATTAAGAACATTTTCTTATCATTGTCTGAATCTATTTCTCCTTTGACTCCTAGCTCGGGGTTTCAGTTGACTGGCTTCAATAGAGCATGGCTCAGTTTTACTAAGAGTAATGCTGTCCAAGTCAGAGCAAGTGTGACAGCAAAAGCCATGCAAGATTAAGAAAAGTAGAATTACATGCCTAAGAGTAATTTTTGAGACAGGGATGGTTAGCAGGTCAAGGATTTAAGAGAAAAAAATACCAAACACAGAAAGCAAATCAGCAGTTTCCAAAGAACAACATAGGCTGGAACTTCTTCACCTGACAGCCTGCTGGACAGCAAAGATTCTGGATATGTGCCTCACTGTGTGCAGACGTGTGGTACTGTACAGTTTCATAGCTCATTACTCCAGCTATCTGTTTGTGCTTTAGCTAACAAACAACAGCTCTGTACTCTGGAGATTTCAATACCCTGCTTAGATGTAGTTTCCTCATGAATGCTGAAAGTTGTGTGAAATTATCTGGAGAGGAAGGATGATTTACAGAGTAAAACTTAAAATTCACATGTCTCATGGTATTTAACACTTTTATGAGTTGATTAATTTCCACTAATGGATGTGTATCATCATCTCTCACAAAGCCACCTTTTCATACAATTTTAAAAGAAGTGTCCAGACTGGAATGAACAAGATTTTAGAATAAACATCTTCTAGAAGTTTAGTGTTGAGGCATAGGCACTCAGCAATTGCTGAAACTAAACCTAGCCACAGACTTGCAGCTTTTAGAAACCAAGTTTCTATAATCTAATCGGCAAAAAGCCCTCAGAAATTACTGATTACTTGGCCAAAGAGGTTAAATAATTTGGTGTCACAACTTGGGCCTCTTTAGACAGCTCAGGTACAGCTCTAGTTCTCTTGACAGACTTATAACAAATCACTTTTTCTTTTGTGCTGTTTTCTAAGGCTACAACAAGAATTGCTTCTGAGAGAGGATAAAAAGTACTGAGAAAGAAAAGTTCTTTCTGGTTTCATGTCATTAAGTTCCAAGATTAAGCATACTCAGTTGTTTGAGCACAGTTCTAATAATGCTGACATTGTGTGTTTGATCACTCTATGAGTCATACACTTAAGAGTTGGACATGATTTTCCTTGTGGGTCCTTTCCAACTCAGAATATTTTGTGATTCTGTGATACCTCACTGAGTCTAGCATTTTCTAGCATTGTGTTATAGAAAATTATTCATCAAATACATTGGTATTTCCCATTTAACCAAATAGTTCTCCATAAATGCTGTCTTTAAAGTATGCTTGCAGATGAAGAATTTCATACTGATTTATGTACACACCAGTTTATGTATACTTTTGGCTTACTGTAAAGGCAGCAAATAATTTAACTTATTTAAAAAACAGAAATATGTTAAGTCTTCAGACACAGAATATATGAGATCATCATCTCAGCAGAATATTCATGAACAGAATAGATGTAAAAAACAAACCAAATTATCCTTGAATATAAGAGGGTATTGAAAAATATGATCTGTGTTGGATGGAAATTTACTGTTTTAGTTGTTGATTACTTAATAGAGAATAAGCAATTTATAGAAACTCAATGTCTATTTAGCAAAAGAGATGGTATCTGCATTTGCAGCAAGCTCTCCACCAAGCTGAAGATGAGAGGTCCTCAGATCAGGAATGCAGGATTAACTTGGACACTCCAGCTTCTTACTAGCCTTACACAAACTGATCTCTTGTATTACACCTCTAAAGGGTGAGATGGACAACCTTTTTCCACTACTGTAGAGTACATCCACTAGAGAATTCTGTAACTGTTTAACTTTCTGCTTATTCTTCATTTACCCCCATGAGTTCTCAATTTCACATACAATCAAACTTTTATTTTAGGTAGCTGGCAAACCATGGATATATTTTTTGACTTTGCTTAAGAAAATAGAAAATACAAATATACACACCACCCTCCCAAGAACCCAACAAACCACATTCTTACTGTTTCAAAATACCAAAGGCTGCTTAATAGACAGATGTTTGAACAAATGTTGATGCTCTCCTTTTACACTGTGATTGCTAAAACCAGGAAGCAAAAGCAACTTAGATATTACAGTAGTAAAGATTACATGAAAGTAGAGGCAGGAAAATAATCTGTCCCACACAGAGTTTACTCCAAAGACTGAACTTGTATTCAGCTTCAATTAATTGGCAGTTCTTAGGCTGGGACTCTGAAGAGATGGGTTTCTGCCCCAGTCACTGAACATACTCAGCAATTTGAGAGATGGCCAAGATGAGCAAATCCTCAGCATAACTGCTATTGAAGTACTTAACAGAGCAAAGAAGTACAAGAGAGATTTGACAGAACTCTGAAGAGCACTGGGTACAGCACCAGTGAAGCTAATGGAACTAAGGCAATTTATAAAATGTACATACAATCTGCCATAGAGATATTGGCTAGACTGTCTCCTCTTCCTAGACCAGACTTTTCTGTACATATACCATGCTTTGACCACTTTGCAGTAGTTCCAAGAACAGGAAATGCAGATACCTACACTTGGTATTTGCCAAAAATATTTTATGAGTGAATATTTTATAAGTAAATGCTTTGTTAGTTTTTATTATAAAACTATTTTATGAGTAAGATAACTAGTCTTACACCAGCTGCTAGAGCATTTGAGCCCATACTTCATACCTGTAATACAGACCTCAGATACTCATTTCATATTTTTGACAGCAAAGTAAAATTCTGTCCAATTTCATATACATTCTGAATTATCCACCAGCAACAGGCACTCTCCAAATGACACTGTCAAAATTAGGGTTGATTCTGTCCTTTTAATTTCTTATAGGATTCTGACTACAATTTATATATTTAAGCAGAAAATGTGTTCTCATTTCATCCCTGGTACTTTGAAAAAGAAATGCAAGTGCTTGCAATGGTATTCTCTTTAAGAGCATCCCATACACATTAGGTTTCTTACACTAGAATACCTGTAATAGTAACATGTTAAGCAGAGTTAAATTAGGATTTGAACTGTACATTTCAAATATGCATATTTGGTTTTGTAAGAGGACTAGTGTAAAATAAACGTGCCTACTTCAGCTAGGTAGCTGAGTTATTCCTTGAATTCATTCTTGCAAGACTCCAAAAGATGATACATATTAAAGATCTATGAAAGCATGTACCTTGTCTTTGGAGCATAAATTTTCCAAAGTCTTTTCCATTTATATCACCTTGATAGGTAAAAACTCCTCTTTCAAGCCCTGAGGATACCTAGAATATGTTGAAACAGAAAAAATAGATTTCTGAAGTGAATAAATAGCAATGTTTAGACATTTGTTTTTCTGACTTAGAATAGATAATATGGATCCCAGATTTTCACTTTTAGCCTTTAAAATATTAGTGAATTTTCTATATATACAATATTTATTATTTAAAACATTTTATTTTATTTATTTGCAATGTTATTAAATAAAGTTTCAAAATAACACCTGGAATGATTTTTAAATATCTAATGTATAGCTGGGTCATATTAATAATTTAATTAGTTCGCAGATATAGAAGCCTGATGAATTGTCAGATTTTAAATTATTTTCCATAGAAAGTGTCATGAGGCAGAAAGAAGAAATGCAAAAATTAAAACAACACTGTTTTCCTTCAAGACTAGTTGTACTTTTATTACAATGAACACTTTACCAAACCAAAAAAAGGACAATATTACTAAAGGTAAAATTTCCACTCCCATCTAAGGAAAACAGGCAAAACCATGACAAAATCTGCTGATTCACTCTTTCTTCCCTTTCATAAACTAAAAATTCTAATCAGAGTACAGCAGATAGAAGTTTGTATATGTATTTTTGAAAGAAAAAGGTAATCCAACCTCTACACTGACATCCTGAGTGCTAGATTGCATAACTGTATCACAAAAAGTGGACACAGTTACATAGATAATCACAAACCACTTCAGAATGTACTCTCAGCCATCTTTATCCATGTCAACCTGGGTACTTACATAACCATCTAGCGCCCAGTTGTCGTTTTCAAACTTGCTTATAAAAATGTCACTTGGTCCTTTGATTTGAAAAGCTTTCAAAAGCAAATGGGCTTCTTCCTTCTTGTAAACACCTATTAAAATAAAGGAGGCAAGACACTTTTAAGACAATTTTTTAAATAGTTCAAATATCTCTTCAAATCTAAGTATATTGCTTAGAACTAAGAGTTTGTAGAAAACATTCTGTAATAACAGAATTTCATAACATGGAAAACTTCAAGATTTAGAGTACTATAATGGCTGGATCTTATTTAATTCATCCTTTGCCACATATTTGATAAGAGCATGCAAAGATAGGCTTGTACTGTTTAATTTCATACATAATAGGGCAAGAACAGTTGTCTTTTCATACAGTATTTTAATAATTCTGAATACAGATAGAACTCCTTTCCTGGAATTTCCTTGACCTGGAAAAAATGGATTTTATTGACATCACAACAGTATATTGCTATGGTAGATATCAGTGGTGCATGAAGGAAAATTCCTATTTGGCAACCAGCTACTGCAGTCCTCTCTGAACTCTTGACCTTAAAAGACAGTGATAGCTGATAATGATCCTTTCAATATAACTGTGATGAGAGGCTAAAAGTGAACTTCACAGTTAGATTTGCAGAAAAGAATGCATGATGTTGATTATAAGGTATGCATAATTTACGATGTTATTTAATTTCCTGTACCTCTTTTATGCCATGACATTATTAATACCTCATTGTTTTAAGGTAGATATTAATCACTTCTGATTAATTGAGCTTTTCAATTCTTCAATTGAAGCATTGAGAATTGAGCAATTCAATTCTTAATATGCCTATATACACTTTGTCTGCCACTTCAGTACTTCCTGTGAGTTCAACACACCAATTCCATCCAACAGTCTGAGATAAATAAACCCTAGCTCAGTATCTATTTGAAATATAATGGTTTAAATAGATAGGTGACTGCACAGGAAATGACAGAAACCCATGCAGACCATTTTGTTAAGATCTTTCCTTTTGCAAAAGAAAATTATTTTTAGCAAAAATATAATTTTTTTTTCATTTTCCCATTAAATGAAAATGCATCAAAACTGAACAGAAAAAAAATAAATTATAAGAACAGCTTTTTTAACACCAAATTCTGAACCTACCTGATAGTTTGAGTTGTATGTTGGATGCCTCAATGAATGTGGCATTCACTTTGCTGCTTGTAGTATTGAACCAATCAACAGTGAGAGTAGCAGGCTGTCTTTTTCCTAAATATTCATAAAACCCTTTCCACAGTGAATTTATAAAAAACACATCTGATGGAACTAAATAAAAGGAGGTGGGAGAAAAAGAAAAAAAAGGAAGTAAACCACAATAACATAATCTTTCCAGCCATACTTATGTTCATCTTTTTTTTAGACAATCAATTCACTGTTCTAAGGATGTATTACAGTAAAACTTTTAACAACAACAAAGACAACATATCTAATAACCTTTCCACACAATTGCCTAGAATATAATACACCTGTCCATCACAGTATATTTTCTCAAATAACCTCAGACTTTATTGTAAGATTCAGTGAATGTCCTCAAGACTGTGAAAAATAATAGACTCTTCCCTTAACACTCTGTACCTTTAAGGTATGAGGAAAAGAAATATAAACATATTCTGAAACCAGAGATTCCTGGAAGGAAACACTGTCCAAGGCCATCACTATTGTTTCATGAATCTATTGAAGTAGCACTGTGTGTGATTTTCAACTGAGTATCAACTGAATATTCAACTGGATTGACTGAATTTCTGATACAGCTTTATCAGTAATTTTTAGACGTCAAAGCTTTTTCCATACAATATTACTGCACCTATAAACAGTAAACTTTTCAAAGAATGAAACTTTTTTTTTATTTAAAATAAAGGTCCATTTCTCAGTAACTTCAGTTTGAACTACCTGAAATAAAAATCCTACAAGTTGAAGTATGAATTATTGGAAGAATTATATGTATTTGGATTATTTATTTGATGAGATTTTTATCTTTTCTTTACACAGAAAAAAGATTATGTAGGTATTAGATGTTGTATTTTAAATTGTTTAACCAATCACATCATATCTTGACAAAATGACAACCCTAGGAAGTGTTAAAATTCACCCTTACTATCCATGATCACTACAAATGATATTTCCTAAATAGCTAAAGACATCAGATGTGTTTCACTCTCTTCTAATTAAAACCTTAAATTAAATAATTAGATTTTTTTTGCATTTTTTCAAACTCTGAGCACATATAAAGGTAGCTGTCTTTACTGAAGGATATTTATCAGTGCAGGTATTCTCTGTATTCATTTAAAAAAATTCCATGGATATTTCCTCTTCTACCTAATCACTTACTGCAGAAATGAATCAGAAAAAAGAAACCCAGGGCAATAATACTTGACATGCAATGCATCTGAAAATCAGAGGGCTGATTAGATGTTGACTAAAGGATAAATAACTTCTTCCATGTCTTTTGCCTTCAAGTTGTGCAAAAGTCACAAGCAAATGTTCAAGCTCCGTGTGGAATGATTTGTAAACATCATTACTTTGTTATTGGTTCTATCACTGGATTCCAAATGAGCAGAGACCTATTAAATGGCTTTGAGTGTAACAGCTTTGAATAACTGGCAGTGTTCCATTTCCAAAGTAAAAGTCAGTGGGGTTTTACACAAGGTTACCTCAACTCACTACCAAGTATCTGAAGAATTACATTTCAATTGGTATTGTCACAGTCCTTAGAATCTGTATAATTTCTGCAAATACATGGGTTCTGTAAAGGGTCTTTCCTTTGCTCTTTTTCCTATGCTTTTCTTATTTTTTACTACAATAGTGGCATAGTTAAATTTGAAACTTGGTATTTTAAAAAGAAATATTACAATTATTTTTATTTGTCTATGTTTTTAATCAGGATTGTGTGTCTGACATATTCTCATGAATGTGAACATCTAGTATTAGAGGTACTATGTAAGACTTTTATAGAAGACACCATATTTTTATAAAGGACTCCATACTTTTATAAAGGACTTCATACTTTCACCACATTCAGCATCTTCAGTACACTGTTTGTCTCACAACTCTATCAAAAACAGCTGTTAAGCTTTGCAGAACAGTACCACTGACTTGGTATTTACAGAATTTGCACTTGCAGATGAACAGAATCAGTAGGATTCTGTTCAGTAGGATCAGGGGAAAAAATTGTATTACTGCTTTCCCAGTCATGTTTTTTTAAAACACAAGTGCTGCAGCCCCCAGGGATGCTGCTTTGGAGAGGCTCTGAGGTGATTGTGCTGAACCCTCACAAGGTCCCTGACTTTCCCACTCCCTGTGGACAAATGTAAAATGAGAAAAATGAACTGGCTATTAGTATTCCAATACTGCACTGACTGCACTGATTGTTCTCAGAACATGAAAATTGGGAAAATCCATGGCTCCTCATTAAAACAGCTCCCTAACTATTTTTGTGAAGACTATACAGCAGTGAGAACCTTGGAAACCAAACAGTAATATAGTTCTTAATTCTCAAATGGATATTGTAAGAATTCTTTAGTTGCAATTATACTCAACCATGTAAAAATGTTTACTATTGCTTATGAAGACATTAACTCTGGAAAAAAAAAACAACAAACCTAATAAACAATAAATATAACTTGCATTCATCTGTCTAAAGGCGAAAATCAGAACACAAACCTATTCTGTTACAAGAAACTGTGGTTTACCAATAATAGCTTAATTCTGTTCAAAATACAGATACCAGCAAATCAAATTGTATCAAAATAAGATAACAATATGCCAAGATAACAACATAAAGAATGCATTTCGATATACATAATGTTCTGTACTGAAGAGAATTAACAGTTTTAAAACACATAATAATAGCGCAGACTTGTTTTTTGAAAAACACTTATAACATTTTCTTCTTAATTACTGTCATTAATTACAGTTTCACTTTTCTGTTTACTATTACTGGCATTTTCAATCACAGCATTTAATTTTTTTTTTAAAATAGCTTTTAAGTAGTATTTATCAGAACTAGTTATAAGGGACATGATATTGTGTGAATCGATACTGACACTCTCCATAGTGAATATATTTGGAGACCAGGTCTACATTTTAATTTGGCATTGAAACTTCAAAATCTGTGTGGTGGCAGATTAATGCATACCTTAGGTGTTTGGTGAGGTGAAGCCTCCAATAAATGAAGACTGTATATTAATTATAATGAATGAACACTATATGCTGCTTTATTGTGAGGCTGTAGAAGTAATGCATTTCAGAAGAACTCATTTATGGACTCACCTGACACTTGCACTAATAAACTCTCCAGGAAGGTTAATTATTAGCAGAAATACCTTTTTATCCCATCTACTCTACAGAGTCCTTCTGTGAATTGCCAAGAGTGTGAACCATTAATCTTATTTCCCCTGCAGCTTTGCTAAAAATCAAAATATAAAATTGCAAGCTCATTTATTTGGTGACAACTCTGCTTATGGTTCAATAAGTCAATAAAAAAAAAATTAGGACTTTCATTTTCTGAATGAGGATTTCTCAGATGCATTTTTCTATTTTTGCCACTGGCAGGAGGAATAAGTTAACTTCATACATGTTCATGAGGTGGCATAGAAAAGCAGCAGTAATGTTTGCCTGCCTTGCCACCTGCCTGCTGGTCCACACTGTTTTGGAAACCCTCTCTTGGAGTACATGGAGAGTTTCTGTGAAATGATGGCCAAGAATATTTCCAAAACTGGTTTTGGGATGGGTTTTTTTTATACTTCTTGCAACACTTGCAATGTAAAAGGCTGAACTTTGAGTGAACCTAATCCCTACAATTATGGTATACACTCATTATAAGGCTCTCCATTATAGCAATCTCTCTGATATAAAACTATATCAAATCTGAGGTTTGTGTATACACATTTCTTTTGTCTGTTTGAGAAGGGATTTTATGCAATTCACAAAATTGATGCTATAGAAATTTAAAAATAAATTGTTTGTGAAAGAGTTTCAAAGAATAAGCTTCACATGTCACCTGTTATTATGAAAGATCTCAACATTTATATTCCTTGGAAATTAATAACAAATACTTCACTAAAATATTGAAGTGGTTTTGTTATCCATAACAATCTCGGGTGTAAATCAATTTAATTTATTTAGATCTAAAGCTCTTCTTGTATACAAACCTGGAGTTTTAGTTATTGTTTCATTAACTTCTCTCACTCCTTTACCTACAAGTAAAAAGACAAATTATCATTTTTCATGAACATATTCGTGTGGTTTTCGTATGTTTATTTTTATTTTTTTTTAAATAGAATATTAAAACAATACCTGTTGGATGCAATCATCTCTTATCCAATAGAGTCGTTTTTAAACAAGAAATAACTTGTCTTGAATACATGTTTAAACCTACCCAGTTGCCCAAAAATATCAGAAAATATTTAGGTAAACAACATTTTTACTGTGGAAAGTTGTCTGGATATCTAAATATCTCATGCATTTAGGGCTAAAATTTTTATATCAGTCCCAGTGCTATAAAAGAGAGCCTTATAGAGGGGAAAAATACTATATCTAATTATGAATAATAGTATATTAAATATAGTAAAAATTGTGTTGAGAAAGACTGATGCATCTACAACACAAACCAGGAAGAGCCAGATTGCCTGATTCATGTAACAGGATCAGATATCATGGGAAAGGATCACAATTTGGGAATTGCAAAGGTGCAATTTGCTATAGCTCTGGTACACTCAGCAAAGTTATGTTCCTTGACCCCAGTCAAGTTCTGGACTTATCACTTGGCACATTAGAAAGGACAATGTCCCATTGGAAGATTTGGTCTTGCATACTGGGGTTTTTTTTCTCTTTAGGAACAGAAATTCACTAATTAGACTCATCAAGTGCTAAGACAGCACAAAAAGTGTTGGACACTCAATGAGAATGATAACTAAAGACTGTAACCCAATCTTACAGAAATCTTTACTGTATTTTGTTTTCAATAAATAAAACAACAACAAAAAAAGAAAAAAAAAAAGAACATATATCTCAAATTATTAATTATACAGTATCTATGAAAAATCATCCTTTAGGGACACAGAATAAAGATAAATTCTGATATGTAGGTCATATGACAATGCCGAAACAAAGAAGTCTGCCCTTACATTAAAGAAAACAAAATATTGCTCAAACATCAAAACTATTGAGCATACTTTGATATATTAGAATTAAAAATAATACAGCAAATAACTTTCCCATGGCATCTGACTGTTTTTCCTCTATTCATATTCTCAATATAATTTTATTTTATTTTTCTAAATTGAGAACTAACAGCCATGTTGATTTACATGTGAAGAGCAAATTCAGACCTCATAACTGTATACTTAGATCTACTCCAGAAAACTATATGAAAGTTACATTGATATCAAAGTGGAATACAGTGCAAAGACTTTTTTTTTACTTTATTGTTAATTTTTATTTTATAATATTTGCTTAGACTAAAAGCATACCTGCATGAATCTAAAAGCTAGGATATTAAATAACTTTTTTTCTTCTTATAGAAAAACATACATTAACATACATCGACATAACAAACATTTAACATACATTGAAATACTATTTAAAACTGTGATATATATAAAGATTACTGCAGTTAAAAGTAGTTCTTTATATTGTTTAAGTTTTGTTTGCTGTGGCTAAAGGTAAACACATACATGTGTGCATTTACATACACACATCCCCTTGTCTTCAGTCATGGGTTCTAGATGTTATGTTCATTTCAATTTCTTCACTGTTTCTTTCATAAAGGAAAAGGTGTTGTGCCACATGTGTCATTAAACAATAAGTGAAAAACATTAATACTAGTAAATAAAACAAAAATCTCAGGGAAAATTAATTCAAACCAAGTAGGATCCAACAAATCACTTGAGTAAGGACTTACTTTTACAGATAGGTGATTTTCCTGTCCATTTCATATCTGGTTTACACGTCCGATGCTCTGATCCACCAGCAAGAAAAAATCCTGGCTGGCAGGTATACACCAAAGTATACCCTAAAGTAGGGAGATCTATTGCTTTCACATCCACATGTGCTGGAGTCTCTGGCTGCCTGCAAGCATGAGCTGCAAAGGGGTTTTTACAGTTAGAAAATGTAGCAGTAAGAGGTTCCATAGCATTAGAGTATGCAATTTGAAATAAATGCATGACAACTCTGGATAGCTTTTAGCAATGTCAAGTAGCTATTACTTGTAAAAGTGACACTCAGAGTGTATGGTTATATTATTGTGGGATGGGAATGATACTATCACGTATTTTTAAAGAATACACCAAAATAAAATCATGATAGGGATCAGAAAACAGTTAAAATAAGGGGAAACCCGTGCCATTGTACATGGTGCAATGATTGGTCCTGTGAATTATTGTACTGTCACAGCTTCAAGCATCACTTCCACTCCAGGTTCTGAAAATTAGAGTGGTTATTGTGATAAATAAATGCATTTCAATTGAAATACAGTTCCACAAGAATGTTTTGTCATAGAACATTGACTATAACAGATATGGTTACTCAGTATGCTTCCTTCTATGGGCCACATGGTATTCATTTATAGCAACCCAAAGATAATTTAAAACAGGATAAGAATCTAAGGTCATTGTAATGAATTACTTTTAGCTTAGGTCAGTGTATTTTAATACAATAGTTATTTGATGTCCTCCAACTCACACAGAGCTATAAGTAATTTGCATAACCCAGAAAAGATGGATTTTGCTGAGATCTAGTTTATGATTCACAAAATACTAGGCAACAAAATAGTTCCATGCATATTTTAGGTCACTTTCTATTCTTTATTAATCCAATATACACAAAAAAAAAAACATCCTAGCTTAATTAAAATAGCTAATGCAGTAAGTTAACTAGGACATTTTTTTTTTTTGAGTAAAACTGATAGAATTATTGTGACCTTGAGTAAACAAAAATCTGAAAAATCTTCCCTTAAATTAATACCCAAATACAACTTTGGTCTTTGAATAGGAAACAACAACAACAAAAAATACATTTAAAAATCTGTTATAAATAAAGCTTCCCATCCTTGTAGCAAATAATTTGTCATGATTTTCCACATGTATCACTTTGTAACCCTGAAAGCTGCACAGGGTTCTGAGTCATTAGAGGAGAAGCCAGACTTACGAATGCATTCAGATTGTATGCCACTCCAGGTTAGGTTAGCGAGACAGGAACGGGTGGTAGATCCCTGAATGTGATAACCTTTCCTGCATCTGAAATACACTGTGCTCCCAACCTGAGGATCAAACCAGAATGTTAGGCAGAAGTACCACCATATGTAGTCAGATATCAAGACAGTGATAAGTTAATATAGCTTTTTTCAAAAATAAAAATACCTGCTTTTTACAGTTTCTAGAATTACATTTTTTTTAATGTAATAAAATGGTTGAGGGATTAATTCTTTTGCAATCTTATTTAAAAGCAATATGTGGAAATGTATTGACAAGGCTGTTCACATGGAAAACAATGATATTCATACATTTCTGCTGATTAGTTTTTCAGTGTGAGAGAAAAAAATTAAATGCCTGAGATGCCTCTCTTTCCTGTACATCATTGCATATATTTCAATGGAACTCCACCATAAAGTCTCTTTCAAAGGTCTTTCATTGTGTGATTGGACTAAATATGGGGGGGGGTGTTTAGAGCAAAAGGAAAAAAAAAAAACCTATGAACTGTTTCATCTACAAATAAATTCAATAGAGAAAACTCCAGGTGACAACTTCTTACACTGCATGTGTTACTATTCAGTTTCATTTCAGATGTTCAGCTAGCAGAGTGAAGTCATGGAAAGTCTTCCTATGGTCAACTGTGATATGACCTTCCTCAGAAGAAAAGGCAAAGTAACTGTGAAAATGCTCTTAAGATTTCAACTGGGAATAGAAATGCATGAAAACTACATACAAAATTGCAGGTAAGAAAGGATTTTCTTAAGAGATGAGAGAGAGATTATGTGGAAAATTCTAGTAAAATGAATTTGTTGATGGTATTGACAAAAGTAACCAAAATGTAACTCCAGGCCAAGTTATTTAATGATGTGGGTATAATTAGTAAAGCATTGCTTTTGTTTTGGATAAAAAAATCTTGGCAATAATAAATAAATTATACAAAATTTGCATTATTGAAAATTACATTACTTTAATAAAGTAACATATCACACAGACAAATCATGTAAGTTGCAAATGAGTAGTGATGAATGTGTATTAGTAAGAGCTTGCAGTAATAGAAAGGCAGATAGCTCTGCACTGCAAATGTCATAGAAGGACTTCCATGGAAATTAAAAATTAGTATCTTCAAAAATAGCTACCTGCTATCTATACACTCAATTATATAAAACCTGCTTATCATGACAGATGTTTAGGAAATGCACACCACTTCTCCCAGAAGGAGCTTGGGAAAATCACTGGTGTTTTTAAAGGTCATATTACTGATATGGCTTTGTAGACTTATGTCTTTCTAACTATTTTTAAACATATTATTCTCTCTATCCTGCCAAGGACACACAGCATGTCTTTAGTAGGCAGTAGAACAGTGTGGGGCTGGTCTTGAGTCTAAGACATTTTACTTGTGCCAATTCTGGTATCTGTCAGTAACAACGAGATGCAAATCTTTTCTCAATGTTCCAAAAGACCAAGCAAAAAGTAACATAGGTTCAAAGTAGTCAAAGAGCAATATTGCTTTTTCATTTCATTGGTAAAAGTTAAAATGAAAGCAATACACTTTGTATAATACTTGGATGAAAAATATTGGGGGCATTCATAAGTCACAGCACAGTGAAGCACAAAAGGCAAAAATGAATGGTGCAAGACAGGATACTGGTAGGCAGGGAAAACCCTTCAAAGATCTGCTGCCTGCCATCACACTGCTCTATAATGATGAAAGACTGCTGAAAAGTGTGTTATAGAAGCTTGGCTGTCTCATACAAACAGGAAGCCTACGAATAAGATATGAAAAAAACCCCAAACCGTCTAGTTCTGTAGCCATTGCTACACACAAGACAGCATTCTGAGTGTGAGAGCACATACTGGAGAAAGACTTAATGCACAACAGAGGAAGACTTGCTACGGCCTCTAGAGGTGAATGGGAAGAGAAGATCAGTCTACATAAACGTGAACAACAGACAGTAGAACAGTGAATTGGCCAGTACAATTCTGTTGTGAAAGACAATTTGTGAGGCAGATGAAAGGGGGAGAAAAAGAGGACAGGTACAGGATCAAGATGAGACATCTGAAAGGCAGCTGCTCCTATTACTGGAAGCAAAGCCACCATGGGTAAGGCCACAAAATGTGGCTCAGGGAGAAGTGCCTCACTACCTGTGAGTCAGGCAGGAACAGAAGGTGAAGAGCTGACAGCCATAGCAACAGAAGAGAGAAAAATTGCAGGAGAGAGAGGGTACCAATAATCAGAGGAACTTACAGAAAGGACTATTTGGAAAACAGTTCTACTAATTTGGATTCAATGGGCACACTGCCTAGGCTCAGAAATAAGCAGCAAAGCCAAACAGAACAGAAAGTATTTTAAATTTCAGTCACACATATTTGTACCTGAAAAATCTATGCACACAAGTTTATCAATCTAGGTAATGACTGTGGATTAGTCATTGTTGCATCTACAGTTATTTCCTCAGTCACTTTTCTGCCTGTCACTCGTTAAACTAGCAACCTGTGAGGAATTTGGAAATTATAGAAAGGATATTCATCACAGAAAACCTGGACACAACACAGAATAGTTTTATCTTCTCTGACTGAATAAAATAGAACATGAATTTCTAATTTAGTAAAGCCACTTGCTGACTCTTTTGTCAAGGACTGCGTGGCCTTTGGATCACACAGGTCTTTGGTTGTTAAGTATTTACTGACTATTCATCAATGTATGAAAGAATTATTATCATAAAGAAAGGTAATTATATTATGTCATATCATATTAAGTAATCAATTTATAAATAGCCCTCCCTACTGAAGTCTCCTAAAGGATTGAATGCATGATATATTGCAGGGTTAGAAGTTCTTTCTTTAAGCTGAATGTTTTTTAAAAAACTTGGAATGAAGAATGAGTTTTTATTAAAAGGAGGGTGGAAATTTCTCAAGGTTTGCATCAGACATTTAAGACTACAGGTAATGTTTCTCATTAAATTTCTTATGTTATTATTAAATGCATTTTCATTTTAGAAAGCTAATAAATAATAATTAAAAAATTACCTCATAACCTCTGGAACTATTTTGTATTCCAAAATGTGGAGTACCAGGATCTGTACATGTATTGTGAGCTGGATCTAATGCAAAATATGAAACACAACGCAGATTATTATGGTATGGAAAACATACTTTAAAACTGTTTGCAAAGATTAAATAATTTCATCAATGTCTAGTGATGACAAGAATTCAATATTTAATGGAATGTGTGTTTTTCTATATATTACACTAGTAATTCCAACTAAATTACCAAGTATATCATAGTAATTTATTTCAGTACATTGTCATTATTTTTAAATATTTTTGCAGGTATTTCTGGTAGTGCAGACTTTACAGTTAGGATTGCATTAATTTTTAGCAATCTCAGCCTTTTAATCTCTTTTAATCCATAGTATATTTCACTATTCACAATGCAGTTGGAATATATAGAGAAATCTTTAGAAATCTTTATCTTTTCTTCATTTCAAATGAACATCTTAATGATAAGTATTTCTTAAAAACACACACACCTCCAAAATAAAAACAACCAAAACTCCTCAAATCCAAAACAAATCCCACAAACAAAAAAACCCAAACCCATAATCAGCCTGCTTTCTTATAGCAAGTAAATAATTTTTAATTTTTATAGGCTTTTTTTCTATGCCACAAAGAAAATGAGTTTCTAATGGAGCACCACCTCAGTTGTTGCTGGAAAATGAAATTCCCTCCATGAAAAATGCACAGGCCAACAGAATAAAACTAATTGTTCAGTTTCATGAGAGCAGTTTAAAGCAGCCTGGAACTATTTTTTCATTCAATAATGCCGATATTCTGATGGTGGCTTTGGAGCTGCCCAGTCATTTCCACAAGTGAAACAGCACAGAACTTCATCCAGTGGATTTTTCTGGGAGTATTTGAATCTCTCTTGGCAACCAAGTCTGCAGTATGCTGTCACTGAATTATGAAGAACACATCCTATGACTATACTTCGTATGTAAAAATTTTTGGTTTTCTGTAGAGCAAAATTTGAACTTATCATTTACAATAATGTGATATTTCATTTCACTCTTGGCCAACTCCCATTTTCAACACTGACCATCAGTACAGCATGAAAATTCAACTGGACTGATATTTACCAAAGGCTTCAAAAGTCAGGTGGATGTTGACCTAAAGTGTAAGAATAAAAAGCAAACATGCTCCTGACATTGAGCTGCTTGAACAGCTCAAGAACTTTTAAAAAATTATCAACAGCTGGAATGCTATTTCTAATAATAGGCATATGAAGCTGAATTCACTTTTTAAGATAGGTCTCATCTGAAGAACCCAAAGCAAGACTTATCAAAGTATTCTAAGGAAGTCATTGCAACCCAGAAACAGAAAAGCTTGCACTATATGGTACTTTTAGGTCTAGGTATAGTTCACTGTTCTTAACTTTCAAGTTGCTTAGAAATTATATCTGTAAATATGTTAGATGAAATAATATTTTCCTTTTACAATCACATAAAAACTATGATGTAAAAGAAAAGCTTGTATCTTTGATGCACTACTTTCCATATGCTTCTATATTATACTATATAAAATATAAACAGAAATATCATTACATTTTCACAGTTGATTCTTTGCATCAGACCTGAAAATGAGCTTTTTTAAACCTTCTTGCCTCTGTAGCAAAATACAGGTGTAAGATGATTGCCCAGTTTGCAAAAAGTATGGAGAGAAGTTTTGAATTCATACAAAAGAATTCTGTTGACTGTAATGTCTTCATTTGAAAATGCAGGCTGCTTTCAATAATCATGATTATGACCTTTTCCCAGTGTCCACCTTTTTCACCAGTATCAATCAGCCAATATCTCAGCCACAACAAAATATACAAATGGCCTACAATATACATCTGAATATGTTTGCTTAGAAATATCAAAGAATTTTTTTAATTATGAAACTAAAATAATTTTCTCTAGTGCCACCCCAAGTGGGATCAAATTCTGATGTCGGTGGGAGTTAAAGGTGTCCAGCTTTTTTCTTGTTCTGATGGATGTAACATGCTAAAAGCCTACCAGTTGCACAACAGTCAATGAGAAACAGAGAGTATTTGGAAGTTCATCAGAAATTCAAAAGATCAGAGATGTACAAGCCACGTTCACAAAGTTGAATACACTTTGATTTAGGATTGATTCTGAAAAATGCATTTAACTCTCCAGTGACAAAATCTGGTCTTTAATCTGCCACAGTCTTCTGCATATCCAAGAGATTCTAAAAATAGATGGAACAAATTTATGCACTTGCACG
Source organism: Notiomystis cincta (assembly GCA_013398075.1). Lineage (NCBI taxonomy): Eukaryota > Metazoa > Chordata > Aves > Passeriformes > Notiomystidae > Notiomystis > Notiomystis cincta. The sequence goes on along the minus strand of VZRX01022609.1, from coordinate 198,859 downwards.
TATTGACGTTCTGCATTTCTAGCAGACAAGCAATCATGTAAATTTAAAAGTGACTTCATATGTGATTGTGTTTATCCTGAAGTTTTTATACTCAAAATATAACCTTATTTAACTAGTTCTTTTTATATTACACAGACTTTTTCTATATTTGGATAGTTAATTGCTAGATTTATGATAATGTAATAGTTTATCAAGAATATTCTCAGTAGAAAATGCATTAGTGGTAATTATTACCAATGCATGTAGGCTGAATTCCACTCCAAGTACCATCTGCTTGACAGAATCTTCTTGAAGAGCCTATCAGAATAAAAGGAGGTCTGCACTGAAAGCTAACTTCAGATCTGTAGGTGAAACTTTTTCCATTGAGGCGTCCTTCTGCTGGAGTACCAGGATCACCGCAAAACACAGCTGATACATAAAAATGAAAAGAAAGATATTAAAAATTGCACATGCTTTAACTGGAAGTATTCTATATTTTGTTATGTGCAAGGCAGGCATAATGGATAGGAGTGCAAATGCTATGTTCATTTATCTGTGTAGGATTGTAGATGTCCTAAATTCTTGACAGCAATTTAAAATTAATTGTCACTGTTATAACTATTGTAAGCATAAAAGTTAACCTGGAAAAATAGACCTTTTAATTGAGACACTTAAATGTTGATTATATTTGGATGACAAAATAAACCCAAAGCAGACAATGCTATATTGCAATGCTTAAAAATAAAACCATTTTGCACATCTGACACCTTCAGATGAGTAGGCTGGAAATTTTTGCCCTAATTAGATAGAAGGGAAAATGTTTATCAGGATCCTAACAAGATTTCAGGCACTCAAAGAGTCGAGTTGACAGATTTAGAAAATGCTGAAAAACAAAATCAAGCAAGATATGAGTGTATTTACTCGCCTTCAGAAAGAAAAAATTGCTTAGAAAGGCTATGAGCTAGGAGCTTAAGGGTTAGTATTCTTGTTTTCACCTGTTAATGGAAATGGAAACAGGGAAGAAAAAGAAGGAAAAGTGTAAAGGAATATTTCAGTCATGCTCACCACAAGTCAAATTCAGAACATCCAAGAGGATTACCAGTAAGGTACATGGTGATGGATCCAATTAGATAACAAGAAATGGAGGTGACTTTGAGGGAAAGGAAGTAGACTGTGACCTTTAACAGGCACAGCCACTCAAATTTCATAACAAGGTAAGCTTTTTGGTACAAGGAAGGAGAATTCTGCAGTAGTTCATATATTACCTGATGTAGGTGAGTCCTTTTTAAACTATGATTGTGAGTGCAGCCCAAGAGAACCGATTGCAGCTTTGGTGAAGCCCCACACAAGCGCACCCTGAGAACTTACGCAAACACTGTGGGATGTCTCCCCGCCAGACTCCGCGGCCTTCGCAGGAGAGAATAGCGGTGTTGGACAGCTGATAGCCTTCTGCACAGCTGTAACTCACGCTGGCACCCCAGCGGTAGTCGGACCCTTCCACTTTCCCATACAGGACTGTCGGAGGGGGGCCACAAGTAATAGCTGTGACAGAAAAGAAAAGCTTTGAGTTCAGGAATTTACAGAGTTCAGGAATATGCAATATAATACACATTCATACATTAGAATCTAAAAAAAGGTATTTCAGGATATTGTTCCAACAAAGCATACCTGTAATCGACAGAAAACTAATTTAAATACAAAACTAAAGACTCCGGATTTAGGAAGACTCCAAGTGCCAGCTTGCTAGAAGCCCAAAGAGTACATAGCTTTCCTAGTTTTGCATTTTTTCCTACATATTCATTCCTGATTATTTTGGCAACAGGTTACTAAGACAGGTAAAGGTTTTGAATAAACATTATTTCTTCCGATAAATAAGTTTTTAAGATTCTAAATTTCTAAATATTTCCTTTTTTTTTAGTTTTAATAGTAGCACTATTTATTATGACTGTTCATTCATCTGCTCATTTTCTAGGGCTTTCCGTATACAATGGTAATTAACTTTTTTGGTAATTAGGGGCTAAAAAATTATTCCGATGTTTTCCACCTTCTGACAAGAGTGCTCAAAATGATGAAATCTGGAATGTCCAAGTTTACATTTCCATATAATTTCTTTTAACAAAGAGCACAACCATAAAATCACTCAGCCAGTAATTTTCACAACAGAAAACCCAGTCAGTTGAATACATATGCCAAAATTTAATTAGTAGACTAGACTTAGACATCACAATACAGTGATGCTAGGTGAGTTGGCAGCCTAGGCCTTTTATAAGCAGAAGATGCCCTAGGCTGTTAAATTTACTCCCTGGGCTGCTGAAGTAATGCTAACAATTTTCACCAGGCTGCCTTATTTGTCTTTCAGCCTCATCTCCACTATGACCTGCCTGCTAGCACTTGTAATTAGCTATTTGTGAAGCATATTTTTGGCTGTTTATGATGACTACACTATTGCAACAAGGGAATCTTTTACAGAAAGTTTGGTTTGCAGAATCCTGTTACAGAATTTTGTCCATCTAATCCAAGAGAAATGGGCCCAAAAAAGAAAACAGGTACTTCATTCATATTTTTTCAATCTGAGTGCTCTGACAATCTTCACTGCAGAGTGATTTGGTTCTACTTTAGTCAATAATGTCACTATTTTGACTGCTATTCTACCACAACATAGGTGCACAATAAATACAAATTCTACACAAATACTTATCTAAATGTTTAGTTGCATGTGGAACAGTATTTGTTCCAGAGAACATTTTGAATTTTTTTAATAAATAAAGACACTGGTTAGTGAATATCACATAAGTGTCAAAACAGTACTTGTAAACTGTTTAAACTCAAAAGCTCACCTTTGCAGATTGGTTTACTCTGGTTCCAAGTGCTGTCTTTCACACAACGCATGGTAGATGAACTTGCAGGTTCCATCAGATATCCTGGATTGCACTGATAGCTGACTGTCTTATTAAAGGTAAAATCATTTCCAAACTGAATGCCATTTGCTAATGCACCTGGATCTCCACAGTTAATCACTAGTGGGGAAAAGGGAAAAGAAAAAAAGGAATTTTTTTAATAAACATGTAACAAAACACAGAACCATGCTGTGTTGGTTTGCCCTGGCCCAGTTTCTGGTAGCAGGGGGGCCACAAAGATGGCTCTTGTGAGAAGCTGCTGGGATCTAATGTCCTTTTAGTGTACAATACAAGAAAAGTTCTATTTCTGTCAAGAAAAGTTATCTTTCTGAGGCATTTCAATAGCATGGACCAAATATTGTTTTCCTTTAACACAGTAGCCTCTGCTGGCATGCTCTACAGCTACTGCAGACTCTTAAGTTGGTGGTAGTTTTGACAGGACTTTTTTTCCTTCATACTGAGCTCTCTGCCACATTAAGCCTCAAGTTGATGGTGCAATGCAATTCGACCAGAGTTATGAAATGCCTTTTTTCCCTCCCTTTTTTATATTTCTTTGCCTTTGTGTGTGTATGTGTATAACTGTACTGATGTGCTGTGAGTCTGGCCTTGTCAGTGAGGCCACTAGCCCTGCTTGCCTTGTAGCACTGCTCTGGTCCCTGCTCACCTTCCCTGATGGAACAGCCCAGTCTTGCTGCTCCCTGATTCTTGGTCCTTAACAGAATGGTGATTGATCAATTCTGATTGATTTGGCTTACAATAAAAACTGGCACAGCAATGTATCCAATTGTACAAAATTTGATTTTGAACTACCAGAACTTCCCCCTCTAAGCATAAGTCACAAAGAAAATAAAGGGGGAAAAAAAGCTAGAGGAAACTCCAAAGAACATATAAATATAACATTATTCTAAAAACTATCTATATCATCAAATTGACATTTCTGAGGTAAACAAATACAATAAAGTTGCCTACATAGCCATCTTAAGAAGATAGTTCTAAGCATCTAGCATGTATTATAAGGGCATGTAGCATTACATATAGTACAAGACAGGTGAATGTGGAAAAATGTGTTATTTTATGAGTCCAAAAAATCATTTTCAGGAGGAAGGCTGGATGACTTACTATGTTAAAGCTTTAGGGGAAGAAAATTCTTTCTGACCTGTGCAGTCTGGAGCAGTGCCAGTCCATGTCCCATTAGCAGTACAATGTCTAGTAGTTAGCCCTGAAGTTTTGTAACCTTCCCAGCAGGCATAAATGACTGAGCTGGAGAATAATATTCCATCAGTGTATACTATCATACCATTGGCTGGCGTGCCAGGGTTCCCACAAGATACAGCTGCAAAGAAGACATTAAAGAAAAAATATATATTTCGATGATTGGTGATTAACTGGGATGAAAAAAAAAGGAAAAGTACATCTACGTAAATAAGTCATCTTTTAAAACCCCTATAGAAAGTTTTACTAAGAAAATATTTAATAGGTATAATCTTGAATTAGCATTTTATTTCTCTTTTTTAATATCATTACTTGCATTTGTTTGTTTCCTTTTTTCTCAATTCCTGTTTCAGATAGTTTGGCCTTTTTGTTCTGCTCCATCCAATACAGTCACTGGAGCAAATAAAGCTCATTTGGGACTTTATGACAGACTTGTACCTCTGTTTTGCCTTTTGGCACATTTTTCTATTCTCTTCCTGTCTTCTGGTATCTTCAGTTGCAAAAATGCATAAATAGTAAATTGTGACCTTCTTGTTCATTTATTTCTTGAATCAAGAAAAGAACAGGCATTCTGTATTGGCCTCCATATCTATATCAATCCTTTAAGGCAATAATTATGTTTCAGCTTCTTATGTCCAAGATTTGACAGCAGCTTACCTTGATTACTTTGACTACATGTTGGGGTTTTTTGGAAGGCAAGGGTTCTTTTTCCCAGCGGACCAACCACTCATTTAAAGAATTTGAGGTTTTGTTTTGAATTTTTCTAACAACTTTTCTAGCAATTCTTTTGAGACCCCCACCTAAAGTACTGCATCCACCTCTGGATCCCCATCAGAAGAAAGACTTGGACCTGCTGCACATGCACCTGCTGGATGGGTCCCAGTACAACAGTTATAATCTAATAATTACAATATAACATCTTTATATTTTATGATTAAAACAAACACAATTTGCCAATTAAAAATTATGTATATAATTTATGCTTGGAATAATACCTTAATGCCTTTCTAAAGTCAATTTTTAATCACCTTTAAAGTATAAAAGTTTCAAAGTGTGAAGAGAAAAATTCAATAGCTGGGAATTTGAACTTGAAGGAATGAAAAGGTATTCTCCTCCTAATCTCATCCTTACTTAGATTAAGCAGGAAACAATTGAAGGACTGTAGAAAAATTGAAAGAAAAAGGCCTTTTTCTTGTTTTTCTTTTTTCTGAAAAGAGAAGGTTGAAGCAAACACTATGAAGAATAGGGGGGAAAGGCAGCATTTCGAACACTGATAATTGCCACTGACTTCTGCTGTCCCACTATCCTTAATGTCTTCATGTAAGGGAAGTAAAAAGGATACTGCAAAACTTCAATTTTGTGCTGAAAATACTGATTCAAACACTGCCCTGGTGCCCACTGCCATTTTTATACAGTTATGATGATATCTGCACTGATAGAAGATTAGTCTGTGCTGAAGAACACTGCAAAGGAACAATTCTTCTTGGGATAAAATATGTAGGTGAAAAAAAAATAGTTACAAATATTTTGTTCTATCTTCCATTTTAGTTTAGTTTAGGAGGCAACAGATACTAAAGAATTCATCAACTCTTATGAATTAGATAAAGTTAACTTTTCAAACATTCTCAGAAAATGAGAATTTAAATGAATTTAAAGTCTTCTATTACTGCTTTCCAATTTTAAATGCATGAAAAATTTAAATTATTTTATTATGGTTTTTAATCTTATTTTAAAATATGATTTTCAGTAATATTCTCTGTTGCATTTCTTCTGAAAGAGGCAGCATAAAAATATCTCTACGAAAATTAGTCTAACTTCTGTGGAGAAATATGTATTAATTTATTAATATACACTTAAATTATATATTCATTTATGCAACTTCATTTTATCATTCATTCAGTCCTTGATGAATTACATAGAAAAAATGAAAGTGTTTTATTGTTACAAAAGACGACAGATTTACTTATCACTCCATTTTCATATCTTCAATCAAAAGCATTTGTTTAGTCTTACAATTAACTCAGGTATCTGTTATTTATTTTCAGACTAATTATTTTTTAACTAAAATTATTTTCTCACAAACTTCTTATAAATACGTATTCCAAAACTTTAGCAGTTTGGATTTAAGTTTTCAAGCAAAAGGTGAGCTGCTTGTAAACTTCTTTATATCCCCTTTCTGCAGACTGTTATGAAAGCATATTTCTGCCTAACAAAATATTTCAATGGGTGAATAAAGAGCCATTACTAAGTGTGCCAGTAGTCGAAATGCAGTGTACCACCACCTACCTTCACACACAGGCTGTGTACCTGTCCAGGAACCATTGAGCAAGCACGTTCTCTCTGCAGACCCTCGCAGCTGATAGCCCATTTCACATGAGAAACGTAGCAAACTTTTTGTTTTGAACTCATCCCCAAGTCTGGACCCGTGAGCTGGTACTCCTGGATCGTCACAAAAACCGGGGTTATTTCCTGTAAAACACAGCAGAGCACAATTATTGGCAGGGGCATTATGTGCAAACGTAGTGGCAGTGAAACGACTCTCTTGGGAATGGTGCCACTGCATTGCTTCTGTTACAATCAGTCCCTTTTCTCCAGCATTATGGTGTGAAATTAAAGTCAAAGATGAAAATACACATCTTTTTACCCTACTTCTTATCTCTGACCAATGCAGGCCTAAACTCAGCATGTGATAAAAGTAAGAGCTAAAAGAAAAGTGAGAACACAGGAAGCACTCCTGTCACTTTTTGTCAGTTCAACAAATCTGTTGCTTTTTAACATAAATTATATTTTCTACACATTGTATTTTATAGTTTAATTTGTCATTATCTTCTAATAGCAAGAATTAAGTAACAGTAAAATTGAGGAGAATCATATTCAAAATTTTAGGAAATGCATTTTAAATATATATATTTACAGAAAATACACCTACCCCTCTGTGTCTGTAAAGAATAAAAGTCTCTCATAATTATCATTATCCTCTAGATTTCTGTGCAAATATAGGTTACAAATTTAGAAGAAAAAGAACGTGTTGCAAGACAGAGCTCTCAAAGACGTGCTCATAAGTCTGATGAATCAGTCAAGTGCTTTATTACATAAAGTGGCTGTTACAGGAGATGCTATACAAGATAGCATGGTCTCAGTATCAACAATTTATTATAAATTTTGGTATAAAAATGTCTATTTCCTATATCCTTCTGTGTCTACATTGCAGTTCACAGCAATATTGTCCTTCATTCTCCACTTTTGGATTGTATGTCCAAACTCAAATTATATTGAAGTTATAGGTTTTGATTTTAGGCATCGATTTTATTTTTGGGTTTTATTTTTGTTTTGGATTTTATTTTTATATTTTTCAAAAGATGTGTAAATACTTTAATAGTTTGAAGTCTGTATATTCTTACATGGGCTTTTCTTCATAGGCTTCTCTCTCATATTAAGGATAAAATCCTAAACTAAGAAAAAATAAAAAAAAATACCAAATTTTTGAGAAAACTCAAATAGTTCATTTAGAAATTAAAATTTTCTTATATCAGAAAGAACAATTACTTGTGCATCACAAGTTTTTAATTATAGCAAGTATGAGTGGATACAATCATAACATCACATAAAAGGAGGCCAAGACAATTCCTGAATTCCAGGCTAACTTGTGAGCTATGACTGTGTTCAGTTTGTTTAGTTCTAGGTTCTGCTAGAATAGATTGTTCCTGTCGTCCTGCCCTACAGCATTTGGACCCAGATTTCCTCCTGTAAATTCATGCTTGTATACAGTGTGAGCGTCGAAGTCAGCTGCTGTATTCTGTCTCTCTGTGTACAGTAAAACTCACTGTCCAAAACATGGTGGCTGCCTTCGAACTGACTGGTGAGAATGATCTCCAGGACACACAGACTTGTAAAGTATTTGTGCATTGTTTGATGGACTGCCAGGTGTGATGGGCAACAATTATTCTGGGGGCAATTCAAAGAGTATAATGGTCTCAGAGATCAAGCACTGCCATCCATGACCTATGTCCTGGCACTGCTAAAGCAGGAGTCCAGATGTGGCCTCTGGGTGCTATCTGCTTCCACTTACTCTAAGGCATTACTATTTCACAGTCATTTCTGTCTGCTTAAAATGTGTGAAATAACATGAGGACTGTGATTCAGGCTCCCACTGCAGCACGTTTATGGCATGAAACAGATATATCACATATACTTTGGCTTGTGAATATGAAGGGATTTCCCAGGGAAGAATGATCTATGATTCTGAAAATTTGGTGATGTTTCAGTCACTTTGGGATTTTGCTGAGGGAATTATTCCAGATGAATGATTGGACATCTTTTTTTTTCTTGGACTTACCTAGTTTTGACTTGGAAAATATTTTAACTGACATCATGAAATTTTATAGTCAAAGGGTATAGACAAAGGCAGTTATGTTGTTATGAAGATCTAGACCCCTTTTATTTAGCAATGTAGAAGACTCAATATCCATTATTGAAAAATGAGTAATTTTAAACAAAAATGTCAACTACTGCTTAATTCATAAGATACAAAAGTCCATCATTGCAACAGGTCCCAGGTGACAACAAATCCTGAGATCATATTTATACCATCCTAGAAGCATCAGGCATTCAAACATATATTAATATATAATAAAGAAATAAATCCCATTCAGAAAAAGACTACAGATTTTAAACAATTTATTTGGACTGTTTTTCATATCCCCAAAGTATAAAACCAATTAGAGTTCTCAGTCATCCTGGGCACAATCATTCTTTCACTGATATTATGACAACAAATTATTCATATTGGATTTTGCTGGATTAATTTCCTGAATATCTAACTTGGAAAGTGTAATTCTTTTTACAATTCTAAATACTTTAGAGAAATGAGACACTCTTTTAGAGTTGTCTTTGGCTTTATGAAGAGGGTTTGGCGAAGTTTTTCTTTGCTTTTTTCACATTGAGCTAACAGAGATTAATTTTTGTAAGGAATCATCTTGCTTCAAGACCAATTGTGTTCAAAGTTAGAACACTGAATTCTGTATCAGTAACAATATTTTAGTTACACTAGACATATTTTCCCCACCATAAGACATAAGTAGAATACTCTTTAATGTTTTCAAAATCTACGGGTCTATAAAAATACTATCATATTCATGACCAATATCTGAAGGGTCTCAATTATTAGCAATTAAAATTTCCCTCCACCAACATGAGATTTTTCCTTGTCGTGAGAAATGCTGGGTAACAACACTAGATTGTTATCCAACTATTCAAGTCCTGATGCAATTTCAGATCTGGGATATTATGCTGGATAAAAAGGTGAAAGTGACATAAATGTGATCTTAAGATAAGCAAGAAAAGATTTCCTGTTGTGCAGTGATGCCTTTCAGGTCTAGGCATAGAGAGCTCGATGGCAGTGAGACCTAGCAGTGTGAGAAGAATCTAAACTATTTCCTCCTTGAGCATCAGAGAACAGAAAAGAAACAGTACTGATTTAAATTCACTTCCTTTTCTCAGTATTTCAAATTCTGCTCAGCATCCTTGCAGAATCAGCTCATAAATGGACCGTTTTCAATGAACACTTATTCAGAGCTTTCTCAAAGTACTGAAAATAATTTGAAGTACCTTACACCTATTTATATTAGGTGAAATCTGAATTGAACCACATTGAATCACATCAGACCAACAGTGAGCATGTCCAATAGTTCAAGGGAAGTTATAAGATTGTATAATTGGTAATTATGAACAATTTCCGCACTAGGAAATTTTCTTAAACCACTCAGGTATTTGTTTTTAATATACCAAAGTGTGTATACCTGTTTCCCTTATAAAAGCTATTGATATGCTAGGAGTGTCTTTAGTAGCCAATCCTTGCCTGAACTCTTCAACAAAACTGTGTAATGCTTTATGGCTTTTCCTAGATTTGCATAGTCTAGGAGAGAATAAACTGTTCCTGTATTTCCTGACAGCACCAAGAACACATCAGACATTTATGGTGTTTGCACATTGTGATAATAATAAAGTATATTTCTGCAAGAGAAAAGAGGAGCAAAATGTACAAAGTTTACCATAATACCTTTGCTCTGGAGTTTCTTAATGAAAATTTTCTGATGTAACCACCTTTGTTTACACAAAACAGTGTTCATAAAAATATAATGTAACACATGTATCCTTTTTAAGCAAAATTTGACCAGGTTTGAAGCACTGTTTTGCTGCATCTTCTACACACTGTTGTATACAAGTAGAGCATTTGGCTGCGGAGTGAAGTCGTGAAGTAATGACAAAGAGAATGAGATAATTATGAGAATATTTCAGTAAATGAGTGTGATACAGCAGAGTGGCTATGGGTGAAATTAAAATATAAGTGGAAAAGAAACAAACCAAATCTTTGGCTAAAAAACCGTGCGAGAAGTGCCTTACTGCTATGACAAGGCGACACTGAGATAATGGTTGGCACAAGTACCTGAGCAGTGAGGGAGAGTCCCACTCCAGTGGCTATCTTCTTGGCACTCCCTCGTAGAATTTCCTATGAGCCTTCGCCCCGCTGTGCAAGAATAGTGAATTATGGAGCCATATGTAAATTTGTCTCCTGAAAGAACTGCATTTGCAGGTACCCCAGGATGTCCACAAGAAATGGCTAACAAAGGAAAGAGTACAATGTTATGAGCTGTTTTTATAGCACAGAAAAAATCTCCTAGAACCTTTAAATACAAGGCTGGTTCCACAAAACGTACATGTCTTAACATAGCTTCAGTTTTCTTGTTGCTATAGATGATCTATTGGTCATATAAGATTAAACACAAAACTATGTATAAAACTAACCTATTCAGTTTAGCCTTTCTCTAAAATATGTGTCTCTCTTTCCTCATTCATTTCTCTTCATGATCCTTCCCTATAAATAGTACACCTTATTTTGGTTACCAATAGGAAGGAAGACACCAAATAAGGCCATTGTTGTGATGTGCTTATATATTGCAGATATGATAATGTAAGTAGCTTTATCCTAGCTACAACTAGGTACAGTTTAAGCAGCATAGTGAGATAAAATATTTACTCTGTAATATTATAGAAATGTGATGAACTAGAGCGAGCAAGAGGAAAATGGATTACTGATAATTTTTATAATTTTAAAACATATTTATTTTTCTAGGATACAAGAAGTAAGGAACCTGCTTGTACCGGTAAAAATTCTTGCCAAACTAAAAAAATTTATGCAGCTATTTTGTATTTAAAATGGGGTATTTTTCCTAATTATTTTATTACTGAAATGTGAATAAATCCACTTTTACAGGTTATAGCTCTTACTGACAAGCATTGAAAGTATAAATTGTTGTGAAAAAAAACAAAACAAAACTGCTTGGGTCATGTGAATATTAGATACACAGCAGTATAAAAAACATAATAAAGAAATAAATTCACCAACCTAGTGACATTTATTTCTCTGGTATATAAGTGTAAATCCATGAAATAAATAATTTTAGTAAAAAGAATTGCAATTCTGTAAAGTAAAAACTTTAAAATCATCTGATGTGTTTGAAATTAAAATATATTTTAATTTAATTTATTATTTCTTATAATTGCATTGCAAATCAGAAATCATGTCAGCAAATTAATAGTGATCAGAAAAGGAAAATATCTCAATGGAAATTAAACTCAGGCAGACTGTTATTTTGTAAAGATATGCAGCTTACTAATTATAGGAAACACCAGATTTCCTCCCTCTCTGAGGAGAAAATGATGGAGGAAATATGACGTGTTGCTATGAAAAGATCCTCTTGAGTAAAATTTTTCTACACAACATATCACAGATTTGCTCTCACATATACACTACAATGAGTCTGAAAAAAATAAAAATATCTCATATAGGCATTAATAGTCTTAGAGTATCATTCTAAATTATAGCAAATAAATAATACTTTTAGACTTCCCTAGCTGTTTCCAGATACCTTAACAATTCACCGATAGGGGAAATTAATGTTCACTTTCTGGTATTTGAAATAATCATTCCACAGTTCCCTGGAAACACATTTTTAATAATGACAAGTTGCATGATATCTTGTCTTCATGTTTTCTCACTGAGATGTACAATTTGCTATACATAATGGATCTTAATAGATACTCCTTAATGGATGGCAACACCATTTCCCTATCACGCTCTAAAATCACGCACCACTCTTTAATGCTATGGACACTTACACAAACACTTTGGTAGGGATCTGTCCCATAACCCATTAGCTTTACAGGTCAGTGCTGACGAGCCCAGGAGATAAAAGCCCTTCTTGCAGTGGTACGCCACGCTCGTTCCGTATTTGAAACTTTCGGGGTAATTCTGCTGCCCGTGACGAATCGCGTTCTCCACAAAGCCAGGATCAGAACAGTTCACCACTGTAAGACAAAAAGTATTCATTGTTGATGCACAACAGCAGTATCGTGAGTGCAGCAATGATTCTCATCACTTCACTAGCAGCTCGTGGCTGGGGTTCATCCGTGGTTCCTTTGTGGGTTTTATTTGACTTAAATATCAGAAATATTGACTGCTAAGTGAGACTCGTGATCTTTTTTCTTTGAAAGTAATACTACAATTTTACTCCAGTTCTCATAAGAGTCTTGGACAAGATACATAGTATCAAGTATACAAATGGTTCAAAGATAAAAAGAGAAATTGGAGGAATTTTTTATCATTCTCTTGGTAGGCTTAGTTTGGTCTTCTATGTAATTTTCACGTGAAGGAACAGTATATAGTTTAAATAACACTTTGACATTTTCTTTTTTTAATTTCCTCTAATGAGAAAAATTGCTTTAGATATTAAGGATGTTTTCTGCTATTAATGTGTAGAACAGGAAAAGGAAGACAGTAAAAAATCAGATAGTCGACAGGGGAGCAGGAGTGAGGGTTAGCACCAACAACCATGAAGTAATTTTTTCAGATAGACATTAAAAACCTAAGAAAATATGGAATTTTTCCTGACAGTTTAGTTTTTTAAATAAAGTATAGCTCTCCCTACTCCTTCCTTTTACACTCTGCAGTGACTGCAGGATCACAGAATCATTTAACAGTTTGGGTTGGAAGGTATTTTTGCAAACACACAATTTTGCTGTCTGTTAATCTGAAAACTACATGAAAAGTTACAGACATCAACTCCATCCCTCTCCTGTCTTCATTCTAAAGATAAAAGTATAAATAAACTAAAAAAAAAGGCTTAAAATATTATTGGTATCATAAATTAATACTCATCATGGAACCACAGGAATCTACCTTTCAAATATATTATCTAGTTCAAATAATTTTCATTGAAAAGAAATAAGTGCAGAAGAATACAGATAAGATTATCGTTTTAGAGGTAAGATACACATAGTCCCTAATGGAATGCTTTTTACTCTTGAATAACTTCTATTCAAAAGCTTAAGTTTTATCATACACAGAATTTAAATTTGCTGATTAGATAATACACTTGAACAAAGCAGCTTGTGCAAATATTCATTCATGGCAGGGACGTTTCATTCAATCAGATAAAAAGTATCAGGATTTTAGAAAAATGCTAACATCCTAAATTTAATCTGGAGCAAAATCCAGTTATTTTCTTTTTAACTTTGTCTTTTAAAGCCATGATCTTAAAAGTGTTAAATGTTCACAATTTTAACCTCACAATTCTAAACAAACATATATCTAGGTCTAAAGAATGTCCCACATGAATCTAAATTTTTTCTTCATAAAAATTGTTTTAGAAGTAATATTTGTGGGAAATTACTCTTTTTGGCCATTTTTCATCTACCAATTGTTATTCAAACACTGACAATACAATTACACAGAAAAGTCAAATATAATTTAAAAAATTAGGTATTAGAATGATGCACACAAAGCATTAGAAAGGTATTGTGTAGAATGATTATGTTCAATGAAAGAGACCTTTTTGGTTGTTTTGTTCCTGGGCAGTAGTAAAACTTTAGAGTCTCCTAATTGAAAATATTCCTATTTGTTTTATGGTGAATCCTATGAAATAATTCACCAGAGAAGTTACATTCAGCTTACAATTAAAATAATTTAGCTTATATTTCATACTAACTTTTATTTAAACATACTGTTATAACCATAACATTTTATACACAAATCAGATATATGCAGGTTAAATAAATATGTGATTACACAAGATTCCATTGACAGAAAAAAATATCACTTTAGCTCTTGAATTTTTTACTTTAACCATAAGACAGGGAAAACTATAAAGCCCTAATATCTCACTGCTCGTTGAAAGCTGGGAAAGATTTGGATGTGGAAGTCTGCGTCTCTGTACTTGCTTTGAAGAACTCCAAAAATTCTTTCTTCTGGGGATCTCTATTTAAGAGTATTATCAAGAGAAAATGCTTTATTTTTTTACATGACACATTCTTTGTTACTGCTTTTCTTCCAAGGTTACTAATCTTTGTCAGCTAAGTCTAATTCTTGCACTGGCAATATAACTATCGTTGTAGAACAGGGACCCATGTGAAAGTCTGTAAATGTACAGTCCACTGACAGGAAGCCTTACCAAAACATTAAGCTAGAGCTGAATGAGCTCATATGTCTGTACTCACAGTGCAACCCTTTCTTAGAGAAACTAGCACAGTTCCCAGAAGCAAGACATGCTGCATCCTAATTAACCCTGTTTCTCAGGCAATTAGACACGGTGTAGTGCTGGGTAGATGCTGCTCTAAATTTCTGCTTTTGGAACCAGCCTGCATCCTCTGCAGAGTTATAAGTGGCCTTGTACAAACACATCCTTAAACTCAATTTTTCCACATAAATGTATATACATTCCTAAACATTTCCATAGACATCTGTATCAATGTGAATTAAAGAAAGTCAGCACTTGTTTTCTGGCATGAAGCCAGTAGATGGTGGCCCAGTCTCTGCCACTGTGCTTTCCAACCCTCCAGAAAAGGGTGAATTTCTCTGAACTGCTCATGAAAAATGAGCCACCTGTCCATACTAATCCCTGAGCCATGCTCCAAACAATTCCTGTGAATGTGCCACTTGGTTAAATGAAAAACTATCTAAGTAAGTAGAGGCAATTCAGCTGCCATGCCAGGCACGGCTTAATTTAAAAATATAGATAAATTTAATTTCAAACACAGAAGTGACTATTTCAAAATCTTTCTATTTAGCTAGAGCTATTTTTAGGGTAATTTGATTCCCAACCTCACAATTACACAATACCACTATTGTGAGCCATCCTATAAAAAACTGATGTCCAAGGTTAAATGGAAAATTTATACTGGTAATATCAGAATTCAGGTCTTCTGGAGACCTATATCCATGTTCTAATCAGTACACCATTTTTCAATGAAACTGCACATCAAAAAGTAGCTATGGAAAAATAACATTTTTCCATTCCACTGATACCTACCTGTTTTAGCAACTACACCTTCAAAAGCAGCTCTTCCCTTAAATGATACAGATACAAAAAGGATGGAATTGTGCTTTATGGCTGTAATAATGTATGTAAAATCCTGTGGAAAATGGATAATTACACTCATCTGCCAATAGTACAAAGATGAATTAATATCAGTTTATCAAGATATCAATCATATTTAAAATTTTTCTGTATTAGGAATTTTATCCTGAAACAAATAGGACTCCTTGCTGTACTCACAGAGATCCACAGTACAGATGCATGTTCAGTAGCCTGCATTTAATGTCTTCCAAATTTGTTTTAGCTCAGGACTACAGCACTAAAAATTGTGCATACACAGCTTAAACAGGACATACACTTTTACAATAAAATTTAATTCACAAATACACAAAACTAGTGGAAATTTGCATGAGGACACCTACTACTGAATTTTTCCCCAAGCTATAGGACAAGATTCATACTGTTTGTCAGATTAAGTTTCTTATGATGTCAAAAGAATCTTCCTCCATGAAATCTATATTTTTAGTTTATTTTCTTGTGGGATTTTGGGGTGGTTTTGTTTGGCAGTTTTAGGGGTTTGGGGCTGGTTTGTTTGGGTTTGTTTGGGGGTTTTTGTTCGTTTATTTGGTTTCGTTTTGGGTTTTGTTGCTATTACTGTTATTTTGTCCGAGAATAAAGTTGCAGATGCTCTGGTATTCTCTTTGATGGAATGGGGAGGACAGTAGAGAGATACAGGCATAAACCTTTAAAAGAAAGTGCCTTCCAGTGCCAAAATGTAGACAACTTATCATGGCTTCATAAATTATCAGTCATATAGAAATCTTATTTGGGACTTGTGGGAACTCCAGAATATCAGAAAGTACTATTTTTTAACTATAATATTGAATGCTTTTTGTATTTCTAGATCAAAGTGATAAACAGCGAAATACTGCATAGAAAAAAATTGTGTAAAGCAGAAAGCAGTAAAATAAACAGTGAAATGCCATTTTAGAATTTCTTCAATGAAAAACCAAAAAGTGTTTATTTTTCACTGCAATTTAGAGAAAATCATTGCTATTTAATGGAAATATGCACTAGATTAGTTGAAACAGAACATTGAAATTAATAGTTCAAATTATTTCAATTTTAATCTCAGAATATTCTGTTGAAACAGAAGAAAAATCTGATGCATGCTGCAAAATTCTTGCATTTATTGAAGGTTTTGTACATTCATTAATATAGTTATTTTAAAATATTATTCTCATCCTATGGATTACTCAAGTCTTTCCCTGGGTTTAATTTTTAACAAGCATTCACAAGAGCTGTCCCTTTTTTTAGTGAAGTTGTGATTATTAACATAAAATAACATCAAATATAACTGCTTAAAATGAAATCTTTGGTTTAACAGGTGATCACACCAAGTTAGCTTATGGAAAGTCAGCACTAGAAATTAAAAGGAACTTTGTTTCATGAAAATATGCTGGCTCAAAGCTACCCAAAAGCAATTCTAACTGAACTATTTTTGCAAGTCAATAGAGAGAACAGAAAAACTTAATTCTCCATGCACACAAGAAATATGGAATGTCCAAGGAATATATTGCAGTTCCAAAGTATCAATTTGTCTGTGTGATACAGAGGTTTCACTCCAATACCAGTAGTATCTGTTTAGACAGCTCACTGAGGAATGAAATACAAAACAATCATCAAATGCATAATTTAAGCATGTGCTCTGTGAACAAAATTCTTGCAGCATACATGAAGTCTTATCAAATGATTATGCAAGAGAAAACGATCCCTCAAGTTAAAAAGGAACCACAATTATGCCTGCAGTGCCACTTAAGATCAGCTATCAGTTTTTAAATATATACACAAGCGTGCTGTTGCTAAGAAGGGAAGCAGTAAGGAGTACTTTAAAGAGGATTTGAGTTGGCTGGCACACAGAGCTAAGGCAGTATTTCCCCCGATTGCCTTTCACCCCGGGGACTCAATTGTAAATCACAGTGAGAGTAGACGGAGATTGCTTTCTCTCAATGACACCTGTCAAGGGTTGCACGGGAAATGAATTCTGTCAGTCTTGGTTTAGTCTTCTGAGAAAAGCTGGAGAATACTCCAAGTCTGCCCTGATAACTTTGGAACCACACACTGAGTAGATTCAAACCCTTGAGGACAAAGAAGTTAAAAGACCATGTCAGAATCCTCTAGGGCAGCTTTCTTTTAAAAAGTTGAATGATCATCAAAAAATACATCATTCACAGTATTTCATTTCTTGTTCTCACTCTCTTTTTTTTTCTTGACGGAAAAAATCTAAAGCTTCTTTCATAAACTTTCATATCTGATCAACAGTATTTTTAAAGTTTTTTTTATGTGAAAAGTATTGCATTAATGTTGGCATATAGAACATGTTTAGGGACTGACACTATAGAGTGAATAAAGAGTAAAGAATTCACTCTAATTTTATGACAAGTTTTTAAAAATGCTGTCTATAAAAAGAAAGAAAGCACTTTTTGTGAAAGCACGATGACAAAATTGCCAGTAAATGGAATTTTAGTAAAGGTCAGAGCAAAGTCAACAATAAACAAGAATGAAAACTCAGATTTTGCCAGGTATTACAACAGCAAACTGGCCAGAAAGATAAAGTACTTGCCTGTTATTTTTCTCTTGTGTTCTCTGTATGCAAATTCATTTTTGGTCATCTATGAACAAGTAGTATTAACACAATGGCTTCTGTCAGACTAGTACAAACTCTGGGGTTGTAACTTTCAGATTCTTTTTTAATCTGAGCATTGTTTTCCACCTGGATGAGGAACTCCTCAGTTGCCTTGGAAGATGTTTCTACTACCTTTTGAAATGTCTTTGCCTGATCTCCAGGCTGGTTTTGCTCCAGAGAGGGGCATCTCTGCAGATCCGGAAAATATCTCAGACACCGTATGGCATCTCCCATCACCTCCTTATTTAAGAAACTCTGTCAAGTGCAAGTTATCCTCCTGAAGAATACCAATGTTCTATCAGCATGAACAGATTAGTTACCTCTGACATTTAAGTATCAGAAAGTCACAACAAAAGCCTCTGACTTTGGGAAAAACGAAACTGAACAAAACGCATTTCTCAGCTTATACTTGACTCCACCATGGATGGAGAACTGCTTAAATTCAGAGCTGCTTTATCTTTGGATGAGAAGAATGGGTCACCAGTCTCAATTTCTCCCATCTTTCTATCAGCTGCCATAGGAAAGTTTATTTTTCTTGTCAGTGAAGGAGTGGAACATAATACCACTGGTTCTAGTGACATAACCACTAAAGAAAACACAATAAAATTAGCAATTCTTTGTAGATATCAGATTCCTGATGAGATATAAAAATCTAATTAAACTTTTCAAGAATCTATGAGTAATGAGATAAAGAAATATAAACCTTTCAAGTTAGAAATTCAGTACAGATACAGTATAAATAGAGACCTGAATTCTTTATTACCATCAAATAGGCTGGACTTACTGATACAGACTAAAGAATGTAAGCTAACTCAAACCTCTGTAACTTTGCCAAATGGGTCTTCCCATCAAAATATTTCTGGTCTTAAGACTCATATTTCTAACAGGAGAAAAGCTCATAAATCTCATTTATAAAAAGATTAAAGGAATTCTGAAGGAAAGAGCAACAAAGGATATCCACTTTTCCTGATACAGATTATGAGTATGAATCTGCCTCAATACAGGCAGAAAGTGTGATGTTTAATACAATGGTTCTTACTTCAAGCACAATATGTGGAAAAATGACCCGCAGTGCAATCAGGAGTGCAGAGCCCTGATGAGACCATCTGATTCAGTTCTCATTTTGGTGGTTAGGAGTTATTATGAAAAGTAGAAAGCAGAGAGATTGGCTTTCTGTGCTTCCAAAGACTAAACGGAAAGTGGTTTCAAACTGCTGATGGCAAAAACCTCCAGTGAACATACTTGGCTTAGGATTTAACAGTCATAACTAGTTCTGGGGTAGCACATCCAGGTTGCTCCAAGCTCTACTGAGGCAGGTTTGCAGCAGAAAACAGACATCTGGGTATTGTAATTCTTCTGATGCCGTTTGATTCCAGTTTAAAGGCAAGTAAACTGACTACTTAACTGTTCTTTTTCAAATAAAGAAAAGTAAAGATAGAGTCCATGTGGAGAATTACAAATGATGAATTTAAAGTCATACTTCAGTGGCCTTACATTCCAGAAAACTATTATCGCCAATCTTTAGAAAATACTAAATACATTGAAAGGATTAAATATAAATTTTTAAACAGACACTACTGTTTAAATAATTAAAAAATTTGACATTTCTATCTCAACAAGTACCTGAACATCACAACATGCCATTTTTTTATTTGTGGCAGAAACAGTGGGAACATAATTTTTTCAAGGTGTGGGTTTGTGGGTATTTTAAGAATTACATCACCTCAGAACACAGGCCTAAATCAAATACTAAAAAAAATTGCAAATTTTAATAGATTAAAGTTTTTACTTGCTGAGCCAAAACAGTTAACCAGAACAGACAAAAGCATGCTGGTATAGAGGGAAATATTGCAAAGCAATTCAGTGCTTTCAGTGCGTTTAGGATATACAAACATATTAAAATCCTTTGTTTCATACATGTTTTTATCATATGTCTCTCAAGTAGCAAATATGATCTTTTGTGTGCATTACTTTTTTCTTAGCCAAAACTCCCTACATAATTTCCTTGCTAAATTTCCTGTCACTGATTACTTAGTTCACCTGCTATTGGCACAACAGACAGAAACAATTTATAATTGCAAAAGGGTACCTAAGAACTGCCCCAGCTTTATTTTCTGAAAATGTCAAGGTTTCCTATGCATACATAACACCTCAGTTTCAACAAAAGTAAAATAAAATAAAAGAAAAGAAAATAAAACAAAATAAAATAAAATAAAATAAAATAAAATAAAACTTCTGCAATAGCTTCAAGCAGCAATCTTTAATTTAATTTGTAGTACTTCCTGTACAGTCTCTGCCAAATGAAGCCAAGTTCAAGACTAAGGTGAACTCAACCGAGGTTTGAAAGAAAGGTCATATGTAAAATCTCTGTTGAATTAAATGATACAGGTTTGCCAGGAACATCAATCCTTTCCCAGCAGGATATTTAAATAGCTGGAAGATTTACTTTCTTTGTAAACAAATTCATAATTCATTGCTAACAATGAACTTTAAAACAAATGTTTTCCACCCATTAGATAAAAGACAATTTTAGAAGTAAAGGCTTATGCCAGAAAAGTGTTATTACTTGCTCTAGGTAGGACCAAATTTGACACAGGAATATAGCTGGCATATATATATAGTCTTTAGTCATAAATTGTATACAAGAATACTTGAACTTGTAAGTGACAACTAAAGAGTTTGCCCAGGGTTTTGTCCAGCTAGGTTTTGAATAGCTGTAAGAGTGGAAAATCCAATGTCTCTGGGAAATTTCTTCGGGTGTTTTACCACCCTCACATTTGAAAAGCTTTTTCTTATGTTTGATTTTGTGCCCTTTGCATCATGTACTTTCAGTCACCACCACTGAGAAGTCTGGCCCTCTTTTTTCACACTGTCCCTTAGATAAGTATGGATGATAAACAACATTCTCATGAGCCTTCTCTCCCCTAAGCTGAACAACCTCAACTCAGTCTCTCTTCAAATCAGAGGTGAGCTATGAGAAAAGTTTGGTTCTCTGAAAGTATATTTAGGAAAGGGAAGAATACACCAGAGAGAGGAGGCCACACACACAAACACACAGACACAGACACCAGTGAGAAGTAAAAAAGGGAACACTGAGTTTAGAGGAGAAGGCAGTGAAGGAGGGAGTAGATACTCTCTGCTGCCTGTGGAGAACACAGGTCAGAGAAGAGAAGTGAGAAGGAACAGCGCACAAAAACTGCTACATACTAACTGCAAGGTCAACCCACCATCCTAATGTAAAATAAGAAACAATACCAATGCAATTATTATACAAAACCAAGGCAATTATCACAACATTTCAAATTTTCACATAATTGGAATAATAATTCCCACATTTCTAGATCAGAGATGCATGTACTAGGAGAATGGTACAGAACTACTCTAACAGTAATATGCTTTAGCTGAAGTGGATATTGAATATTCCCTTTACTACAGACAAATATCTTCTGGTGCACAAACACATTTACAGCAGTGATTGTTACTTTAGACACTATATTCCTCTCCAGAAGGAGAGATTTCATGGAGAAATTGCACACTTCATGACAACTTTTTCAAACCCTTTAAATCAGTTAACCTCAGTGAGGGAGGTGAGCAGCTACAGTGTTACCATGATTAGCAGCAAAGCTCTCTGGGTTCTAGCAGGGCGCATAGAGCAGGTGACAAAATTAGGTGGATGCTTGCAGTTCATGATGGAAAAGATACAAGATAGTCACTAAAAATATACGTTACTACAGAAAAAGAAATATTAAGTGAAGTGAAGAATGAAGTGAAGAAACACCGAGTGAATGGCAAAAGTCCAGCTTCATACCACCTGCAGGAGAATAGACAAAACTGCAGATACCCAACTAAGAAACTACTCTAGGCCACTCCATTCTGGTAGGAGTTTATCATTCTTAATTGAATGAATCTTGGCAAAGTTGCATCTATAATATTCACTCCTGTCAGAAAACCAATCTCCCTAAACAAGATTTCAGACCATAAACTGACCTGGATCAAGCTCAAATTCATGTGAGTAAATTTTAAAAGGACAATGAAAGTAGACAGGAGAGACAACTGAAACAATGCTGTAGTAACTGTAAGCATCTTAATTCTTGTTTTTGTTTTTGTGGGTTTTTTTAAATCTTCTCAGTCTTTGCATTGCTTTTCTTTGCTTTCATTTTGATTTGTTTTCCTTTTAATAAATGTAATGGAGTTCAGTGTAAATAGCTGAGTAACTCAGCTTGTGAATGGGGTTGGACTTCAGTAAAGTTGTTCAAACTCTGCCTCTGACAGTCCAACAGAGCAGATTTCGACTGCATCTACAGTATAAGTGAAAAAGTGTGTGCTTCCAACAAATAAAACCTTACTTAAATGCCTCACAGATTAAACAGATGAGTTTGCTAACTTAGATCTAGCAAAAGAAAACAGTATAAAAGGAAAAAAAAAACCCACACACGAGCCTAAATCGAAACAGTTTGCTAATTCTTGTTTCTCTGTTCCTATAATTATATTGCTATGTTAGTTAACTCACTTGAATAAATTCTGAGAGTAGTGACTGAGGGAATTGCCATCTCTTTATTGTTTTAATGAGAATGAAAGATCTAATTCCACACACACTGAGCCTGAAATTGCATCAGCTATCTCTGAAACATTATGATGAGCTAATCACCAAAGATAATTATTATTCTTAGGAACAACAGTTGTAATACAATAAGATTTTTAATAAACCAACAGGTGGAGATAATAAAGTTACAATAGTCGAAGTTAGGTTCTTATTACATGATTTTTAGTCCCGATGTTGTATCCTTAGAATGACTTTGCTGCTTGCAATTTCATTTAGCCCATAAAAGACAAGTTAAAAAGAACAAAAAGCATAGTACTTACACTGATTTAACATTTTTATAGTGAAAGAAAATACTCAAGAAAAGCTTAGTAACCATTGCATTTCTGGAGAAGTTTTTATGTTCTATTTCTGTACATGTTCCATAGCAGACAAAGTCATTGGATTCCTTCCAGGCACTAAGCATTTTTTGATTTGTTTTTGGTTTACATATTTGGAAATTAGCACTGTTGTTAACATTTATAAATGAACCTAGATAATTCCAGCTCTGAATATGACCAGGAACATTTGTAAATCACAGCCATTAAAATACATTTCCTTCCAGAGCCTTCACAAAAAGGGCACTAAAGGATATAGAGTACCTAAAAAAACTTTCCTGAGGTCTTTGAGATCTTTCAGTATATTTTACATGATTTACTTAATGTCCTGCCTTTCACTTCTCTGTAAATTTGCATCTGTGATTTGGTCAGAAGGTATTCAGTCTGCCTCAGTGATGCAAAAGAAAATGTTTCACAATATTATTAAATGTGAGTATCTTAATGGACCCAGAATGGACCCACACCAGTAGAAGCTATTTTGGGGCATATAACATTAAAAAAAAATAAACTAGTGAACAGATTTTAGATATCTGATAAAGATATTGGTGGAACAGACCAAAGATGAGATGTTAGCTACATGTACTGCAACAACATCCAAAAGTTGAAGAAAATAAATAAAAAAATTGGTCAAAAATGGAAGGAGTAAAACCAGGTTAACTTTGGAGAGTTTTAATCTTAATTACACTACTGGGATCTGGATAAAGAATTCAATCTGAGAATTGTGGATTGTGTTCTAAAATGTTTTTTCTTTGTCCTTTCCGAATATGTACATTTGATACAGATTTCCTCATTTCCTCATAACACAAACCTTTGCTTCATTCTCTTCTCTCAAACATGTCCATCTTACCCATAACACACTAGGAATCAAAGTTAGATGTCTTTGCAAAAAAAAAAAAAAAAGCAGAATTAAATCTTACTTTATCTCTTTTTTTTTGTGGGGTAAGAAAAATCAGGTTTCACATCTCTCAGGTATTGCTAGGAAACAAAAGAATTAATAGTGTTTTGATACATAAATATTCAATTTCATAATGACCATTTATGGAAACTGTACTAAAATGCACCTAATTCAGGCTAGACAAGCAACAGTGATTTATTAATGTATTATAACTTTTGTGATACAAAGTTCACTTTATATACCTATAAAGTAAACGCTGGTGGTTGCAGTCTGAGAACTCTGAGGTAGAATACTGAGAAGTCTGGGCTCCCCCAGTACTCAGCCCGAACACCAATCTCCAATAGAGAAATGCAGAAACTCAAATAAAGGTGGGAGTAAGTTCCTAAAGGACAGGCTCGTGAATTCTATCCCAGTACTTTGAGGCAGGGTAAACCTCTTACCTCGGCAGTTGGGTAAAGGGCTGCTCCACTGGCCATTGCTTCGACACTGGGCTCGAGAGGCACCCTGAAGTAAGTATCCAGTGTTGCAGGTAAAATTTACCACATCGTTTAAATTGAACTCACTGCCATTAGTCATTCCATGAGCTGGATTCCCAGGATGCCCACATGTGATTGCTGTCAGAAGAGAAATAGGCAGCTTAGCATCTAAGTGAAAGGTACTGATCCATGGAACCACTTACAGGTTGGAGCTCTTTCTGCATTTTGGGGTTTGATTTCGGTTTTGTTTTTTTTTCCCCTTCTGAATTTGTCTTTGACATTTATATAAGAAATATAAGAAAAAGAATAGGATATATTTATTGGGAATTCTTAACGGCCAGGAGAAAAATATTATTTTTTCAATAGAATTCTTACTACCTACTTTTTACCTTATGTTGAAAGTTGTAACAAAATAAATTTTTTTAAAAAGCATTTTCACACACATCTGGTATGTATTAGAGCTTTTAAAATGCATTTAAAAATTCCTATTAATACAAATAAAAGAATTTTTTTTCCCAGCAAGCTTAAACATGTAGTAGGGCCAAACAAATTTGATGCACTATTTCAGAGAATTATGGAGTTCTGAAGCATTCCGGTTTCAAAGATCTTACATTGCTTTGCTGAACTAATGATTCTCTTAATCTGATTTTCTTATGTCTATAAAGAAATAATTCTTGGGATTAAATCTTTTCCATTATAAATATTATGTGTATTGATTTTGCTAAAATAGAACTCATAAAATAAGCTTATTATGGTCAAACTCTAGCTTTTCATGTGAAAAGATATTAAAATACTCTAGAAAAATATAGAAAAGCATAGATATTTACAATGTAAAATGAGAATGTAAATATACACACATGCACAAACACAGAACTTCTCAACTCTGTGCTAGTGATATTTATCATACTTGACGAAAATCCTATACAAGGGTTTATTTTTTCTTTTGATTCTGTTGTGCTGCTACTCACAAGGAACTAAGCAGAAATCTCCTTATTTCCTGTTAACTCTCAATAAGCAGAGAGTGGAAAGACCTTTCAGAAAATACTTGGCTAAAGTGTTGTCCAACTGGTTATCCAGTAAAGATATGGAGAAAGACCTGTGTGTCACAAATTTTGCAAGATGAAGGAGGCTGACTTTTATATGAAATTAAGAAGCTTAAGTAGTCATGTATGGAGAACTACAAGTGCTTTCTTAGATATTATCTTTTAAGATTACAATTCCTGGTACTTTACAAATCTGAAAATCCTTTAAAAATAAATTAAAAATATAAAAAGATGTGATCTTCTGTAAAAATCTCACAAAGACCAATTTGGAGCAAATTCTCAGGGGCACAGCCCCTAATGTATTTGTAATATCTCTGCCTTTGTGGTGGATCTGCCCAAGATGGATGCCTTACAGTGCTGTGCTTTGTATCATGAGCAAGAAAGGTGTTGATAACACCCTGCTGTTTGCCTCCCCAACATTCCACCTTCCCACCAGTAGGCTGGGAGTGGTCATGGCCTTGCAAGGGGATATAACCAGGTCAGCTGACCAAAGGCATGTTCCATACCATAGGATGTTGGCTCAGATATAAAAGCTAAGAGCAAAAAAGAGGAAGGGGCAAGGCAGGGTGGCAGTAGGGAAGGAGGGGAGGTATAATCCATTATTTACATTTATGTTTTGGAGCAGCCATTACACATGCTGAAGCCCTCTTCAACCCACCACAGCCATATTTCTAGATCCTGCTCCACCATGCTCAGTCAGAAGAATATTTAAGTATAACACATTTCTATCTTTGTGAATAGTATAATAACACTTACAATGTTTTCATTTTATGTCTCAAAAAGAGTTTCATTTGCATGGGAATTTCTTAAATAAATTAATCAAAGGAGAAAAGTCCCCTGAAGTTTGGATGCTGACATAAACCAAATCACCTTGCATGGCTTTTTAGTCTGGCAGCATTCTAAGCAAAAGAAAACCATGCTGTAATGGAAAGCATTAGGCAACCTCTAATAACAGAAACTGATGCCAGTTCTTCTCATAGCAGTAATGATAGCATCCATTTAGGAAGAAACAGCCTCCTGCCCCTCCCATGCCCTCTCAGCTTTGCCCTTTTCCTTTGAAGGGATTTTATTCACTGCACAGTCAAATGAATGCACTAATAGCAACAGTGCTAGCAGTGACGTTTCTCCTTTGATGCAAATAAATCACTTGAATGTATAAATAGGATTTTGAAAGGACAATGACACTTGGCAGATATTTCCTGCAACTGTATACAGGTGAAAATTTTCATTTTACCCTCAGAGAGAAAATACTGAACATTTAGAAATCTAGCATGTATTAAACAGAATAGCTGACTGTCTCAATGACTTTGTGTAGACAGCAATAGCTCTGTCTGAATTGCAGTCATCTTAATAAATGAAGTACTGAAATAGTTGATATAAATGTTCCATTAAAATAAAAAAAATGTATAAAAATGGAGCTCTTTAATAAAACTGAAATGAAAAGGAAATAAATTCAACTACATAATAAAGTAGTAAAATAAAAACCAGATAAATTGGACTTGACTAATTAAATGGTTGATGGTTCAGAAAATGTCAGATAACCTGCCACAGAAATTAAGAAGGAACTAGAGAAGGAAAGACTCTGCAATTCTAGCAAATAATTATGGGATTTTCAAACAGGTAAATTGAGAAAATATTAAAGTCTATAAAAAAGTTTACATCTTTTCTAACAGATGTAGCATGCCCTGGCTTGCATTGGTAAGCCAATTTGAGGCCAATTTTAAAAAACAGGCAGTCACCATCAGAACTGCACAGATGAACTCTAGTCCAGCTTTTTCCCCCAGGCAAAGAAAATATTTCTTACTCTTGGTTAAAAAAATAGGGGAGAGGCTTAGCAAGCCCACATAACAACTGTGCCTGGACAAAAAGAAAGTGATAGATTAAGTTACACAGTTGCAATCTGATGTTCAAACTCCTTCAGTGTCTATGCCATCCTGTTTCTGAAACAACAAAAATCAGGAGTTACTGAAAATATTAACAAGTCCATGCTAGGTTAGAAACTGGATCATAACAACCCTTGTAATTGACAATAGGTCCAATAAAAATCTGATCTGAGCACAAGCACTTTTGAACATCCAATCCACTGTTAATATTCAATTATGTTTAAGATAGTAGCAATAATTCAGTGAAAAATTAATTGTACTTACGGACGCAAACAGGAGTTTGTCCAGACCACTTGTGATCCTGCAGGCAAATTCTGACAGATGTCCCAACAAGTCGAAAGCCAGGATTACACTGGTAGACTACAGTGTCACGATAACTGAAACCATCTCCACTAATATGACCATTTACAATCGGGTCTGGAGAGCCACAGTGACCAGCTACAATAAAAGAACAGCCAATCAATAAAGTGTATTTTGACAAGACTTGCCAAAATGTACAAGAAAAAAACACAAAATTTCAACTTTCCTTTCAATAAACAGTATATTTACAGTCTACTACTGCACTGCACAGAACAAGTTCTCTGTTTGGTAGGTATAAAACCTACAGGTGATATTTCTTCTACTTGTTTGAAGGAGAAAATAATGAATTAGAGAAATGAGAATTCTATTATGGAATAATAGTATGGGTTTGGGAGTGAAAGACCTCTCATTTCTGTGAGGAAAAAGGCAACCTTACTAAGGCACTTCACTATGAAAAAAGTAGAAGTAGGGTATTTTTGTTGGTACTGACTAAATTATAAAGCAATATAAAGAAGAGCTTACTATAATTTTGACATGAATATGAATTTATAAGCATTTTCTAGATAAAAGGAATGTCTGCCAGCACTGTTTCCTCCTTATTTCAGCTGCTGTTAAAACATTACAGAATCCATTATTCCCGGATAATAGCAGTCTTGGCACTGAGGAAGCCAAGTAATGATTTAATTCATTCTGGGTTCTTCATTCTGTTTTAAAACAGAGTTGTTGAGCAGAAAACTATTTCCCTTTACTGAATAAGAAAGAGAAAAAAGTTTTGGGCTTTTTTTGTGGTGACACTGATTAATTACAACTGCAGTAATTTCATCTGAAACTGTGATAAGTTCTCATTTTGAGAGTGAGGACGGGGACCTAAGGCTCAAGACTGCAGCTACAATGAGTTGTGTGTGTGACCACTTCTGTCTCACGTAGGCTGTATCCATCAACAGCAATTTGTTTGTAACTTTTCTTCAGGATTCAACCTCCTTTCTAATAAAGCCCCTTTATTATGCTAGACATTATATTTCATTCACACCTAATGGCTCTTCTAAAACACCAGAAGGATAAAACACACACCACTTGATTAGATTTTTCATACATACAGGATTATTACAGAAATCCTAATTGTAGGACTGCTGATGCCTCTAAGAAGACGTTGTGGTATTATTCTGCAAATTTGAGGAAGAAAGTATGAATGCAAGCTTTTCACTCGTTATACAGCCACTTTTCCCCTTAGTACAGAGAATATGGCAACAGAGGACATTGAAAGCATATTTTTCTCCCTGAAATGTGTCATGGAATAATTTATCTTATTGTTCTCAGTCCAAATTAGTAATACAATCCCTTTTACCCTTCTCTCTCCTCCAGCCTCACTCAGCCTCTCCTTGCCTAAAAGATACTCAAGCTCCTGGCCTCTTAATGGGTCCTTCCCCTGAACTTGCTTCATTTTGCAATATCTCCCTTGGACAGTGGAGGACACAAAAACTACACGCAATTTTCCACATGAGTGCTGAAGAGGAAATAATAACCATGACCTGCGGTCATACACTCCAGTCTGTGTATTTTTACTGCAAGGCCACACTTTTAACTCTTAGTCAGCCTCTCCACTCAGTCACCTGGGTGCTTTCTCTAAAGCTTGTTTTTATCCAGTCAGTTCCAAAAGCACTCACAAAAGACATTATTCTGGGCAAAGTTCAGGATTCTGTATTTCTCTTTACTGAACTTTACGAGCTTCCTGTTGGCCGGTTCTTCCAGATCCTAAAGGTGCCTCTGTCTAGCAGTGCTACCATCCACATTATCTGGTGTCATCCTAAAAATTGCTGCAGCTGCATCCCAATTTGTTATCCAAGTGACTGATAGAGGTTGGATAGTACGGGCCTTTGTATCCATCCTTAGTATCCACTGGCTCCGAGTCACACTTCAAATCAAGAAACAATACCCTTAGAGTTTGCTGGCTCCATTAGTTTTCTGTCCATTTTGCAGTCCCCCCACCCAGTCCCTGTCTTCTCAATTTGGCTACCAGGATACAAGGGGAGATTGTTTCAAAAGTTTTGCCACACAACACAAAGTGAAAGAAATCTACTGCTAAAACCTACATCTCATGAGACAGTCACTGGAAAAGGCAGTAAGATTATCAAGGTTTGCTCTTGATTCTTCCATCCTGCCTGTTCCCAATTATCTTCTTATTTTCCCTATGCCTAGAAATTAGTTCCTAATATTTACTCCCTATTTTCTTCAGGGAGTGAGGTGAAATAGAAAGGCATACTTTTTTTTTATTTTTCATTTTCTAGCTATAAATAGTGAAGAATTGAAAAGCACTAGCTGTACTGAAGGCAAACACAGGACCACAGGGAATTTCAAGAAGAAAGATAGATGAAATGTGCCACCTGGCATAAAGAAAAATACTATGCACTTTCTCTTAAATGGAGATTTAACAAGCTGCTGGACTTATTATGTGAGTCATTTCATTTACAGATCATTCCACCTACTGTATTTAATGACTTTTCAGGGAATTTTGACTCATTTAAATTAACTATTCCAATGTATCAAGAACTGAAAGAGCACTGCAATGACACAAAATATATGTAATTTTCACATCAACTAAAATTAAAGAAAATTAAGAAGGCTGTGAGGGGATTTTTTAATAAAATATGCTCTTGAGAATTTAGAAAATTATTCATATGCATCAAGGTTGGCTCAGCAGTTTGATTCTAAAACACCTGGAAAGCAAGATACAAATAATTCTGTTTTATTGTAATAAGAATTTCAAATATAAGCCAGTATCATAATATCATACTGCAGTTTACCTATGAGTTATCAATTAAAGCATTAGTTATTTTTACACAACCACAGTCCGCAGCAGCATATTTTCATACTGATAAATCTAAGGCATTTATATATATATATATCATATAATTAAAAGATGGAATGGAGTAGATTGTATTTAACTTCAGATTTTAAGAATGTTTTTGACTTTTTTATGTGTAGTTTTGCACCTGAAAGTTATAAAAACACAGGGAAAAATATATTTTCAGAAAAACACACTGATCCATAATTAAATGCTACTGATTTTGGAGACGGAGTTAGGCAAATTTAAATGCTTCCAATTTGCCCTATGCCCTATATGAACCTATGGTCAGCCATACATGCAAAGGATGCATAAAACCACATAGGTTTTGTGACTTTTAATTGCAAATATTCTTGGAAGGATACATGGGAAAGAGACATACTATCAGCAGTGTGAGTAAGTGAATGAAAGAAATCTTGACTAACAATTCATATTTATCCTTGTATAACTAATAAAAAAATACATGTAATGCTAACAAACTGAAGACTTAGGTCTTCCATTGAGACTTAGAATCATTTACTACCGTCCTTGATTCTAGCTCTCTTTAGAGACAAATATTAAGGACTTGACAAACCCTTTCCTAAGATACTGAAATTAGTGTGCTCATTTAACCTGAAATCAGAAATTGATTCTACACAGATCAGTGGGTAACATAAAGTGATATCTGTTTTCATCTATAGCTGTCCTGAATGACGTTCATGTAGGTATAGTGTAGATAAAAAGCATCTCTAACTCATTATAATTCCTTTGAAATGGAAAGGCTCATTCAGAGCTCCCTGGGTGTTTGCCATCCGATTTTCCCAGGCTTCAGGTAAGTCTTAAAGGCACCTCTGAAATAAATTTGGGGCATATTGTCCTTGAAATTTAGGAATATTCAACTAGCAGCATTCGCATCATCTAGCTTTAAAATTTAAGAATTTACCTTTCCTGAATTGCTCTCTGGAGAAGCCTACACAGTTCCATTGACCTTGGATTGTATTCTTAATTGCATCTAAATTAAGTGTCTGAAGAACATGGTATTGATATACCTTAGGTGAAAGAGTGTAAGAGAGACAGGGGCTTAGTAGTAGAAATAAAATTTTCTGC
Source organism: Notiomystis cincta (assembly GCA_013398075.1). Lineage (NCBI taxonomy): Eukaryota > Metazoa > Chordata > Aves > Passeriformes > Notiomystidae > Notiomystis > Notiomystis cincta. The sequence goes on along the minus strand of VZRX01022609.1, from coordinate 167,271 downwards.
AGCATTCATGGGGGTAACTCAAATTTAGACTTTCACACTCACAGCTGTATAGTATTTTTAGCACTATGGAGCCTTTCTGATTTTGAAATAGCAAAGACTAAGTAGTGATTAACCTGCCAGCTCTAAATGTGATCTTTTTTTGTCTGGTGAGGTAGATCCATGCATTTAACAGTTCTAAGCATAGGGCTTCATTCCACAATGCAATCAATCAAGTAGGAACCAAAGTCCATCTAAGTTTTCAGAAAAAGACTTGGGAAATATCATAAGACAAGCAATGCTTTTACTACAGTAATCGTTCCTGCAAGAGGTCCTGTGTTCATTACGAGTGGGAATAGAGCTGTAAAAATAATTTAAAATGCAGATTGCACATAGTCAGGTGGGAAAAATTAAAAAGTTATTAGCCATAAGGAGATAACAGTAATCAATACCAATTTCAGTGGGGATTCGTAAAAAACTGAATTAGACAAAATCCAACACCAAATCACTCCTGGAAAAGGATGACTTCATATAAATTAAATTCAAGCTGCATATAGACACAGTCTTTCCTAAATATGAGATCTAATAAATTTATTAACTGCTTCCCAAAGAGTTAAAAGCTTCACTAGGTGTCGTTTCTAAACTGACTTTCAGAATAATGTGCTATTGTTCTATATATAAGTCCTGTAATGATAATTCTTCTCCGTCTCTACACTATTTGAATCTAAACTCATGACTACCATAGGCAGTTAATCTTCTAGGATGTTCAGCATAAACATTATTTCTCAGTAGTCAGAATAGAGGAGAAAAACCTCTTTTCCAGCTTTTTATGGGCAAGAGTGATTTATAATACAAACAGAATCCATTGAGACTTGTGTGTTGTCTAGTTTGCATATGTTGACAGCCAAATTATCCTGCATTTAGTCTTTCAAAAAAGAAAAGTAGTAAAGTAAAGTAAAAAATAAGTACTAAACAGTGTTATTATTGATCAGATTACAAAGTGGTATTTCAGGTTATTCAAAATGAATGAATACTAGTACATATCTTTATGCTTGAATTCATTATGTGCAGGTGTCAGGCAACATCCTGGCAATGAGTGGTAACACACTAGAAAAACCTGAAAGGATAATAGCTCTTTTTGTGTCCATAGAGTTTGCATGTTTGGAACAGAAGAAAGGGCTGTGGATAACACTCTTACATATACAAGTTTTGGGCTGTTGGATCTTCACAGTTCAGTTCCATCATATTTCAATGTCAGCCCCGGGATAACCTGATGCCAATACATAGATGGCTGATGTGATTTTAGATACAAACCTTCTGTATCCTTCCAATGTGGAACTGGTGAACTTATGCATGTGAAAAAGTAATGCTGAATCATAACATTCTCCTAAGCAACACCTCAGTGGAATTTTTTTCCTAGGTAAAAAAAGCTTTTTTTACTTCCTTACTGCTCTAAATATCAAAAGAAGTAGTAATTAGTATTCTCTGCTTATGACTATATCCTATGCTTATGCTATCTTATGCTTATTTCCTGCATCAAAATGACATCATTCTTAGTACAGCATATTCCAAATTGAAAGAAATGTGTGAAAATATATCAAGCCAGAGAAGTGTTCTTCACTTTCATAAAATTTGCCAGAGAAATAACTGCATCTTGCTGGGAAGTTGCTAATAATGAACTGACATTTAGAAGTTAGGTTAATTCTGAAGTTAGGTTAGTACTTTTGACCACTCTGTCTTAAGAGACAACACACTGTAAAACTATATTCAAAAAAATTGAACTACAAGCACTCTTGCTGCAAAATGAATGAGTCAATCAGGAATACATAACGAAAGGTTATAATATCTTAATTGGGATCTATCTGAAGTACATGATTCTGTGCTATTTTCTTTTTCTGAAAATATTCTGTCTTTATTTTTCTTGGTGCTGTAGCCTTGTATTTGTGAGAAATTGAGATGTCACTGGTTAATGGCTCAAATATTGCTAAGATCACTGTAGGACTTTGTCCACTACAGCAAGCTGTATAAAGAAGCCACTGCTCACGTGCAGTCACCAAACTTGTCCCCAGGCTGAATTCCTGGAAACCTGGACATAAAGTTAAGACACCTGACAGGAACTTGAGAACTTGAGATAAGATAAAGGTGGTTCTCTTGTCCAATTATCTCAGATCCAAGAAGTAAACAAAGCTGGGGGGAAGAATGTATCCATGAGAAAAGCCAACTCAGGAGCTGTGCTAAAAGTCAGCTCTGTCTGGGTGCGGCACAGGGAGCCCATAGCCCACAGACTCATTTCTGAGCCCTTCCACCAGGGGCAGCACGTGATCCACTGTGCTGCAGAAGCCACTGTAAAACTCCCCCACCACCCAGGAGAGGTGCTTGGATATCCCCATGTACACCTGAATGTAAAGATAAGCATGGAACACTATGTGTTCTGCTAAAATGACATAGAGAGGCAGCAGAGAAGAAAAATGCCTTTTATGTGAGGTTGAGCTCTGAAGAGGAAAGCAGAATTCCTCCTTTCCTGAGAGCAACTGAGTACATTCAGCTATAAGGCAAGAAGAAAATCTGCAAAATGAGGGCAGACAAAGCAAATAACAGACTCCAGAAATAAATATACTGTTCACAACCAAGAATAAATCCACTGCTGAGCCTCAAATGTTACTCAAAAAGAGGACCGTTTTCTTATGTCTATATTTGGAGTGTGAACCAATATGAGTGGATCTGAAGAGAGCAAGAGTTGAGCTGTGAATTAATGTCCAAATGATATAAATTTCAGGGTTTGAAAGAGTGTTGTTTTTCTTCACTTTTGTCTGCCTCTTGTCTGCTTCCCCTGATTGAATGCTCAATATGTTGAATGCTCAATTGGAGTTGGAATGCATCAGGAACAGTCCTAACTGAAGATTATCTTGCAGCTTAGTTTCATCACATACCCACCCTTAGCTCCACAAAGAAAAGTGCTGTGAATGTGGGCGATTATTTGAGTCACTTAAAAACCATACCGGTTTGGAAAGCATTACAACAACATAAAAGATAATTTAATTTCTAATGAAAAGATATATGCTAGTAGAATAGCACAAAATCATATTCACTACACAGTATTTCCATATTTAAGGTACCTTTATATTTCATTGATTCAAAACATTGTTGCTTGACAAGACCTGAATTCCAGTTCTTGATATTATTTAAGACAAAACAAAACAAAACAAAACAAATCAAAACAAAGAACAGAAATTTGGGGGTTTTACCTAGGCACTGGGTTTCAGTGCCACTCCAGAGACCATTTGCCAAGCACTCTCTCACATGAGAACCAACTAGTGTGTATCCTGTGTTGCAAGTGAATATTGCAGTAGCTCCGTACACTGTTAAGGTTCCAATCTTATTTCCATTTGGTGGAGATGGAAGGCCACCACAGGAGATAACTAGGGAAGAAAAAAAGGAACAGAACATACTGAAATATGAAAATGGTTTTCATAATTTTTTTGACTGGAAGACAATACATAACCTTGTGTTTTCTTAAAAAGTAAATGTAATAGGAATAAATACAAGAAATGTATTCCATAGAAACGGCTTAAAATTATGCTTGATTTGGCAACATATATTCTAAATCTAGAAATTCTTTGGGATACCTACATATCTTGACAGCAGCCAATCCATATTTCTAGTTCTGAAACAAGGGAATTACATGAATTCCTGAGAAGGTTGTGGTTATATTCCAAGAGTACATATCAATGGGTATTCCCCAAATACACTTTCCCTGGCTATTTTAAGTGTTGTGCCAGTTTAAAGATACTATAAATATTTTTAAAATGTAGTACTCTGAATTGTTATGAACTATATTTTTTTATTTCCCCAAACTATTCATAAGCATATAGCATATATGATAGTCTGCTTCCTAGAACAATAAATCTTCTGGTTTTGCCAAGGACTAGACTTGGCCAATTATCACAGAAACTTTCTGTAGCTATTGCACACCAAATGAAAAATTGTCTTTCAAGAATATATCAAATTCTAATTTAACTAAAACCATTCCATAATTTCTTTTGTTTCTGGAAGACTATATCAATAATATTGCAGTTTAAGATGCAGATCAATGCCTTCAAAAGCTTCAACTGTATTTACATGTTTGTATAAATCATATGTTTACTTTCAAAAGTATCTTGATCACAACTAAACTTCCTATTTGAAATCCCAAGACCCCATTCTTTTATTTAATATATTTTTATATTTTTAAATGTTTGCAGTAGAAAACAACATGGAATTGGTTAGAATTTGGATAAAATCAAGTATTAGCTACTGTTCAGTTAACTAACTCAATCATAATAAGAACATATATGAACATAGTTTCTATGTTCATAATGTGCCCAGAGATGTGTAAGACTAATTTGAACTACAATCAAGTCATATTAACGTAATTTTTGGATTAGTCTAACATTATAATTTCTAATTTTAATGCTGAGTATTAATTACATTTATGTAAAAAAAAAAATCAAACTCTTTTCCTAAAATGCAATAGAATGAACTGTTATAAACACACTACAAATGCTTTATTTGCTTTAGTTACAGAGATTACAGTTAAAAATACATAAACTACATGAATAATGAGCTATATCGTGATTATCTGTTCAGCATATTCTTAAAAAAATCCAATTTACTAATTAGGTTTCTCTTAATCCAGAATTACCTCTAATTTGAAGTTTTGTAATTCCTTTAGAGTTACTATGGACAATAGACATTGATAAATATAATCTAAACTCCTTATCATCAGTATTTGATTTAGCTACTGCTTCAGAAAAATAAACTAGAATAAATATACATATATTTAATCAATCCTTAGCATGTGAATGACACAGAGATAGTAAACTGTAGACTCCTCAAAATACTGTGCAGTGTGTTTCTGGATCTTAATGATCCATGTCCAATGGAAATATTACTGAATATCTCTTGGGGGATGAAGTTTGCTGTAATTAAATCCTAATCAGTTCTCTAGCATAGGACAAAATAATGTACCTTTCTTATAAATTAATTAATATCTCTTCAATCAGCAACTCTCTGTGTTTCTCCACCTAATAATTTGCTTTTTGTTAACTGCATCTGATGGGGATCAGTCCATTTTCTAGTTACATCAAATTTCTGTAATTGTAGAGGGTGGGCAAGAACTCTCTTTTCAGAGACTTGTCAGCAGCTGAACAGTAGCTGCATATTAGGCAGTATATGAACACTACATTTTTTAGTATGTGTGCACAAAAAGAAAGGGACACAATTGCAGCTAACAGAATTTAAAAAAAATAACACATTGTAAAAGAAAAAAATTAAATTTTGGAGAAATTAATTAAGACTTTGGCACGGTAACCCTTGAAATCTGTATGACTCCACTGAGATTGCCAAGGTTCTCTAAAACTTTAAACATCCAAAGTCAGGGTTGATGTATTTTATGGCATTTTTGTATGAAGACACTGTAAAAGCTCATATGAATGTTTCTCTAACAGTACAGTTTTAATGCTTCACCTAAGAGGTCAAAGCAATCTTATCTTCTAATCTAACTTTAATCTGGGATCTTCTAAAGTAATAACATTCTCTCCTAGTATTTTCTACATACTTATGCACCACCTAGTTGAATAAATACTGATTGATTTCTTGAGGCTACTTCATTGGCTCTTTTATGAAATATATTTTACTTAGCACCTGAGGAGTTGGAATAAATTCATTTCAAGTTAATGAAAATTTCACACTTTCTTACTTATTGGAATGTGGGGGGAAAATAGTTTACTAAAGCCTTTATTTATAAAAGAAAATATATGTATTAAAAAGCATGTGATATTCTGTAAACAAGTATGTTCCTTACCCTTACAAGTCGGCCTTTCATTGCCTACGCTCCAGGTTCCATTAGTCCTGCACTGTATGAGCCTTCGACCCAATAAATAATATCCAGGACTGCAGCTGAGCATGACTTGGGCTCCATACTCGTTCAGTGACCCAGAAATCAGTCTCCAGACAACATGTTCTGACAGAAGGGTCTCTATGCTGGGGCAGGTTACAGCTGGGAAAAAAAGGACACATACATATTAGCATTCTGCCCCTAAATTTCTTTACAGGTGTATGTCTTGCCTTAATGGCAGATGTTTCACAATCTAGGACTTAGAATACCATAGTCATTTTGGAAATACAAGTTCAAAGTAAAATACTTCTCATACAGCGAGTATTACAAATTGAACTGGAGTTTATAGTATATTTTCATTTAGTGGATGTAGTGGAACAATGAAATACAGTTATGCTCTCTAATGAGATTTATTCAAAAATTTCAGAGACAAAACACATCACAGACTACAGCGGATGTAAAAGGGAAAGCAAATATTGCGATGTAATATTTGCAAAGCCTGAAGAAGTTCTTCAAACAGGTTGCCATAAAAGCTGTTAGCACACATTGAAATGCTAATTACTATAAAACTATATATTGTGGGTATACAGGAAAATTATTTCATTCCAGTTTAGAAGAATTTTTTAAAAAATGATAATATTTAGGAAGATTTTTAGAGTTATTTCAGTACTGTTGTTTTTAGTATTTCATATTTTGTAAGAGAATGCAGTTACTGACAATAGACAAGAGCTACAGTTTATGTTCTTTTTGCAGTTTCAATTTGATGCTCTGCAATTTAAGTCCACAGAACACTTACAATATTTACAATATTGACATGAATTCTATCTTAACGTGCCTATGACTCTAGACTAGTATTATGAAAAGATTTATGACTATTTAAAATATTTGTATTTCTCATCTTTTACCATGTTATTCAGAATTTCCCTGATATATAAAAAGTTTGGGTGAATCATTGACTGTTTATATCACTAAGTGAGATTCACTAAGTGAATACTTTAGAAAAAACTGCTACCCCAGAAACAGTTGAGAAAAGCTATACTTTCCAAGGAAAATCAACCAACCAACAACAAGTAGCAGAAATTTAGTTTCTTTATATGTTGCTTAGTGCAAGACAAAAGCATTAGGAGGAAGTGTGTAAAAATCCCAAATGAATAAAACAAAACAGAAGAGTCTGGTTGTCATTTATGCTACAATAAATTCATACCATTCCACCAGAAAAAAGACTAACAAGCTGGCAAAATAAATACATAAATAAATAAATAAGTACATATTCTGTAGACTTCAAACTCTCTGAGAGATATAAAAAGGTTTTATCACAAGTATGAATATGTGATGGAAGAGACAGTTCAGGCAATCACTGAACTAAAGGGAAAGTGACAGAATCAAAATTCCTGTAAAAATTTGGATGTTAATGTTATAATTATACACCTACCTTTTCCAATAGTTATCCTACCCATGGCAAATTTTGGCATCCAGTAAAATCAGAACTGAATACAGAATATCTATGAAAATGTGTAGGTATTTATAAAGGAGAAATAATTTGAAGAATTTTCAACTGACAGATCATAATGTTATATTGAGCTGAAATTATAGAATATTTTCTTAGATTTTTTAGTATATCTTAGGAAAGACTGACAGTGTACAATCACTTTGAAACTTAATAGATCTTCATTTGGCCTTTACAACAATATTTTGACTACTTAAGAACAATATCCCAGGTTAATACAGGACTTCCTAATTTAATTTATTTTGGTATTGATACTAAGCTGTGTTTCAGAGCTATGGAAAGATTATAAACTATCAACCAAGAAATACTTTTCCATACTTCTTGCTAAATAAAACATGCATATTGAAGCAGTCTACTTAATACCTTGTAGTGAAAATTGTATAGATCTTTCAGAAAACAAAAAATATTCTAAATCGGAACTTAATGCCTATCAACTTTAACATTTTTATCACTCCTCCTTCCAAGCAATAGTTTTATTGATTCTTTCAAATATGAAAGCAAGCTTCTTATTTAGTCCAATAGCAAAAATTTTAGTCTTAACCATAGGACATCTCTCAAGACAGGCTCAGCTATTTCAGAAAATGTAAATAAGCTGCATAGATGTTATCTCTACATCCTGAGGTCAGAATGCAATTTATTCTTTCTTTATCTATAGATACACTTAGATTTGCAAGCACATTTTACAAACAACTATCAGATTCTAATGCATGAATGCACAATTCCGAATTCAAGATGTTCCTCAATACAGAATATACTTCTAGGCTGTGTTGATGTGATCAATTAAAATTGGTGCTTGAAAAATTTTAATTTTACAGGGACTGATTTTGATTTATGAAATTCCTTATCCTTCAAGAAACAAAAAAGTGGCTATTAACAGATGTTTGATTTTGTGCACATCGTTTGTGATGAGTCCATCAACTTGTCTCTTACGGTCATTCTCTTGGAAATTATGGTCTGGGCACTATTTAAATTCTCATTTACATAGATGAAACTCTGTAAGAGATTATCTCAACTTCTTGCAGATGTGAAGATGTTCTCTTACTTTTCCAGGCATTTTTATACAAAAACACTTTAATAATATATATTTACATAAAATATAGGTCAGAAATCATAATTATAATTTGAAATCCTGATTAAGATTATCCATTTTAATGACATGACAATCTCCATGTATTGATCATTCTAAATAGACTCAAAAGCAGGAAATTCATAATGACATATAATTACAATAAGAACGTTGTTATAAAGCCCAGATAGACAGATCTGTCAGGTCAATGTGTGGCTTTGAGGCTGGTGTCAGTGGAAAAATTTGGGGGGTGCTGACCATGGGATGATCTACTCAACACATGGTCTACTGATACCTGATAGGATGCACCTTTCTTGGGGGTGAAAAAGACCACTGGCACACGAGCTAGTAGGGCTCGTTGACAGAGCTTTATAGTAGCTTGGAAGGGGGAAATGGAAAATCCCAGGCTTGGCAGTGATGAGCAATGGTATGGCGTGCCAAAACACAAGGAAACAAGCACTAATGGGATCCCTGGATCTGCTTCACAAGGTGCTGGCTACAAACTACCACACTTAAAAGGTTTCTACACATGCACACACAGCATGAGTAAAATAAAATGAGCTTGAAGCTTTTCCCCAGTCCCAGTCTGACATCACTGGCAGAAGGTAAACCCGGTGGGATGAGTCCTGTGAGTGGAGTGCCCTCTTGGATGGTTACAGGATCTTTAGGAGGGGTGGGCAGGGAACAAAAGGCAACAGGTGGTGAGGAGGTGTGTAATAGAAGTGGTAGAATGTATGGAGTTCGCAGTCAGCAATGGCTCAGTTGAGAGTTTCTGGATAAAAATCAAGGAACAAACAAATCATGTGAATGTCATTTGGGAGCCTACTGGAGACCTACAGCTAGGAGGATGACATCAATGAATTATTCTTTGAGGAACCAAGGGATGCTTCCTAGTCAACTGCTCTTGTCCTTATGGGGGACTTCAACTTGCCAGAAATTACCTAGGAGAACTGCACAGCTGCTACAACCCAGCCCAGAAGATTCCTAAAAATCCTGGATGACAACTTTATGGAACAGGTCCTAAGGGAGCTGGCTCGTAAAGATGCCCTTCTTGATTTACTACTTGTCAACAGAATGAATCTTGTAAGTGAAATGACATTGGTGGCCCTCTTGGCCACAGGAATCGAGTTTAAAATTTCTCTTGACAGGAGGAAAAGTGCCAGCAAAACCTCAAATCTGGACATGAGCAGAGCAGATTTCAGACTTCTAAGGGAACTTGTGAAATCCCCAGAGAAAATATTTTTGCAGGTCTTGGGATCCATCCGTGCTGGCCACTTTTTAAACATTGCCTCCCTAAGGGCACAGGAATGTCTGAAGTCAAGCAGGAGAGGCAAAAGGCCAGCTTGGCTAAACGGGGACTCCTCTTGGAAATAAAGCAAAAAAGGAAGGTGTATGCCCATCAGAAGCAAAATCAGGTGCCATGGAAGAATACAGAGATGCTACTTGCCACTCTAGGGAGAAAATTCATCCAGTCAAAACTCATCTGTAGCTGAAAATGGCCAAAAACGTGGGGGGCAATAAAAGGAGTCCTTTCAAATATATTAATGCCAAATGTCAATATAAAAATAACATCAGCCCAATACAGGATGAGGATGGTTACCTCACAAACAGGGACATGGACGAGGTAGAAGTGTTTAATGCATTCTTTTCTTCTGTTTTCAACACAGATGATGCACCAAGGGCCCTGAGCTGGAGGACCATGACTACGAGAATGATCAAGTTCCAGCTGAGCCTGAAATTGTGTGGGATCTGCTGCTCCAGCTGGATCCCTACAGATCTATGGGTCCTGATAGGATTCATCCAAGAATCTTTAAAGAGTTGGCTGATGTCATTGCAAAACCTCTCTTGACGATTTTTGAGCAGTCTCGGGAATCCAGAGAGGTCCCAGCTGAGTGGAAGCTGGTGAACATTGTCNAGAAGTGTTTAATGCATTCTTTTCTTCTGTTTTCAACACAGATGATGCACCAAGGGCCCTGAGCTGGAGGACCATGACTACGAGAATGATCAAGTTCCAGCTGAGCCTGAAATTGTGTGGGATCTGCTGCTCCAGCTGGATCCCTACAGATCTATGGGTCCTGATAGGATTCATCCAAGAATCTTTAAAGAGTTGGCTGATGTCATTGCAAAACCTCTCTTGACGATTTTTGAGCAGTCTCGGGAATCCAGAGAGGTCCCAGCTGAGTGGAAGCTGGTGAACATTGTCCCAGTTTTCAAGAAAGGCAAGAAAGAGGACTCCAGAAAATACTGGTTTATCAGTTTCACTTCAGTGAAAAAATTTTACTCTCTAATTTACTGCTCTAAATATCAAAAGTGAAAAATAATCTTCACGAAAAAGCTTATTCTAGAAAGTGTTGAAAAACATCTGAAGGTTGGCTCTTCAAGAGTATCTTAAATATTGTGACTCTGAATGCAATTATTTTTTACACAGAAAAAAAAAAACAAGACAAGTACAATGTTCATGATGGAAAAATACCTCAATTACAGGAACTTGCTATTAAGCAATACTTTCTATTATTATTTTCAAGTAGCACATGATACTTGATTTCCATTCTTCAGCTAGTAGTTAACCACAAAAAAGGGGGAAGGGCATTTTGGACTTACTATTTAGTGAACTTAATGCAATAATGTGACCTACATTTTTCAATTATACCCTTTTGAATAACTTCACTATTACCTTAAAAATAAAAGCACCATTAATGTGAAGTTATGTATTATGTTTGAGATACTAGTGTGGTTTAAATTCACCAGTATTAGTAAAATTAGAAAACTGTAGGAAATCAAGTAATCCTATACATCACAAAATCTATGAACAAAGATATATGAACAAAATAGGATCACTTGGGCAAGTTGATAGTTTCAGCATGCTGATAGAAAGGAAAAAATTTAAGCTATTTGTGCTAGTCAATATATTCAAACAGGAAAGGCTTCAAAACCTCAAAATAGATAAACAAAAGGATCATGTGGTATTCAGTATCAGTCTGTCAATCCAGTCAGCTATATCAAGCCAATCTGTTATCAGTCTAATGCATCTGGACTAATTAAAAATTGCTAAATTAATGAACTGTTTTAGTATAGTTCATTGAATAAGTACGCCATGTTACATACCAAACGCTGACGAAATATTCCAAAATATATTACTGACCTTAGGATTTGTTAAAGAAAATGAGTATGATGTTCTGAATGTCTTAGCAAATAAAAACCACCAGTACAATATCTATGATGAGTTGATGGTGAATCTTAGCAAATTTGTTTTTGCATTTATACTACAGCTAATGTTTTATTCTCAAACTACTTATGATTCTTAGTTCTATACCTAGATATTTTCCAAACATATTGAAAATTATAAAAAAGGCTAATTTATAAACTTATAAATTCTAAAATTTATAATTCTTTTTCAATTAATTTCTAAAAAATAAAGATGTCTAGACTATCACCTGTACAGTTCACCACACCTTCAAAAAAAGCATCTACTCCAAAATCTGCAATATGCAGATTATGGAAAAGTGCCATCGGCTGTTCCTCAAAATATTTGATGAATTAGCATAAACCAATGAAGGACCTGATTTAAATCTCTGAATAAAGGAATAGTGAAAAAGAGCAATAAAGCTATATAGTTATGTGGATTATCTCAGCCAATTAAAATGTTAGAAGAATGAACCATAAACTCAATTTTCTAGGTTATGCACCCACATATTTCTATGAAAAGGAAAGAAGCAAGAGCAAAGGCCAGAGAGACGTGGATTGGACAAGTGGACCAATCAGGGTATAAAGGCAAACATTGTGGAGTTCAACAAGGCCAAGTGCAAGGTCCTGTCCATGGGTCAGGGCAATCCCAAACACGAGGCTGGGCACAAAATATATTGAGATCAGCCCTGAGGAGAAGTTGGTTGATGAGAAGCTTGACATGAGCCAGCAATGTGCCCTTGCAGTCCAGAAGGCCAACGGCATTCTAGGCTGATTGAAAGAAGTGTGACCAGTAGGTTGAGAGAGTTGATTTTACCCCGCTATGCTGCTGTTGTGAGAACCCACTTGGAATACCATGTTCAGCTCTAGGGTCCCCAACAAAAAGAAGGATGTGGACCTGTTGAAGTGAATCCAGAGAAGGACAAAAAGATGATCAATGGGCTGGAGCACCTCTGCTATGATGACAGGCTGAGAGAGTTGATGTCATCCAGCCTGGAGAAGAGTAGGCTCCTGGGAGACCTTAGAGCAGCCTTCCAGTCACTAAAGGGGGCTACAAGAGAGCTAGAGAGAGAATTTCACAAGGGCATGTAGTGTTAGGAAAAAGAGTAATTTGAAAAGGTTTCAAATTTAAAGAGAACTAGTTTAGATTGGAAATTCTTCACTATGAGGGTGGTGAGGCACTGGAACAGGTTTCCCAGAGAAGCCTGGAATTGTTCAAAGCCAGGACACATGAGGCCTTAAGAAACCTGGTCTAGTGGAAGGTGTTCCTGTCTATGGCAGGGGGGGTTGGAACTAGATGATCTTTAATGTTCCTTCCAACTCAAACTATTCTATGATTCTATGGAAGAGCAATAGAGATACACTTCACTCCATCATGTTCTAGGGATCTCTATGCAGAATAACTGAAGCTAGATATTTGTCATTCAGTTAAGCTTTCTTAGTGGATATCTGTTGCTTTGTATTTTCTGAAATTAAATTCAATAGTCTAATAACCATGATCCATCTGTGTCTTGACCTATGACCATCACGAATCATATTTTGCATGCTTCAAATCTGATGTAAATACTTTTAATGAAAAGAAAGGCATTTCAAACATCTGCCTCAGGCATTATACTATCAGAGGTGCTTTGCAAAACAAACTGCCTGATTTCAACCTTCATTTTAATAGACACGGGAATAAAATGGACTCATTTATTTACCATTAATCTTTCTGTGCCGTGTTTGCTTCCCATCAAGTTAGAGATGTTTCTGTTTCTAGACTAAATGCATCTATCCTTACAGCAGCAATACTGAAACAGCAGGTTGTTATGCAGATTGTCTAAGCTTTTCCACACTTTGCAGTAAGAAATCTTGGGTAAAGTATGCCTGCCTCTGAACAGCAATCCATTCTGAAAATATTGATTTTAAATTGTCATATACATCACTAGCACTTTAATTTAGCACGTCTGGATTTAGAAGCAATGAGCTTCTTTTTCAAATAATAAATTTTAGAAAAGGAAAAGAGAAGATAAGGAAGAGAAGAAAATGTTATATATTTTGTTAGGTTATTATAAATACTAAACAAAATTTTTAATGCTGAAAATTGTGCTAAATGTTAATAATTAAGCCTTGTTTTAAAGAGTAGTCATTGTCTGGTTAAATTTGACCATTTCAATAATACAAGCTTTTTTGCTGTTCTTTTTTTTTTTCTTTTTCCACTGCAGATATAGTGTTATTAATTTAGTATATTTAATCTCCAGCTAGTTTATCTGGCCTCTTCCCTCAAAAAAAAGAACCCAAACAAAATCTGTTGACATTTTTGCTGATTAATCATTCAAGTTATGTGCTTTGTACATTGTCAATTTTTTCTGAGAATGAAGCTCATTTCAATTCACTGGAGCACTGCCTTCCCTCTGTACACGGCTCTGAATTCAGATCATGTCTGTGTGATCACAGCTGGTCTTGAATAATCCTCTTTATGTACTCTGTGGAATTGCTGTGTACAGTTTTAGGCACTGCCCTTCAAGAAAGGGGAAGATCAGTTGGAGATTGTCCAGAGGACAATAATGAGAATCATTGTTCCTAAAAGTAGGAAGAGTGAGACTGAATGACAATAAGATATTATCTCTACAGAAAAGGTGACTGAGTGCACTGGAGTCAGGAGTCAAGGTGTTGGCAGGGGTGGGCAGCAGCTCCAGGGGTGGCCTTTGTGAGGAGAAGCTGCCGGGCACAGTCAGTCCTTTGGAACAGTCAGTTCCAAAGGACCCAGTGCAGAACACAGCTGAGCACCTCTGGGAAACTGGGTTTAGGAAAGGGCAAAACTCTGCACAGGCAGAGAAGGTGGGAACAAAAAGAGTGACAAACAGCAGAGGGAACACTAAAATCACATGAGAGGGACGTGTTCCAGACACCCGAGCTGGTGTTTTGCTGCAGCCCAATGGAGAGGACCATGCCAGAGCAGATATTCATACTGCAGCCCACAATGGAGCAGGTAGATATTATTCCTTGAAGAATTGGCAGCTGATGGAGGCGACACTCTACATCAAGTTTATCACTCTACAGCAAGTTTATCTGGAATTTCAATAGCTCATGAAGAAGACACAAGTTGGAGTAGAGGAAAAGTGCAAAGAGAAAGGGGAAGCAGAGAGAAGCCTTTAATAAGCTCACCATAACTCCCATTCCTTTTTCCCTAGCACTGGCTGGAGTAAGGAAAAGAGCCAACAGAGGGAAAGTGACCCTGGAAATAGAGGGAAGAAAGTGTTGGGTTTATGTTTTTTAACCTTAATTTTCTGAAACTTATTTGATCGTATTTTAATTGGCAATACATTAACTTTTCCCAAGCTGAATACTCTCTCGGTCCTTATCTTGATCCATGATATTTTTCATCCTATTTTTTCCCATGTGGTTGAAAAGGAAAAGGGAATGAACAGCTGGGTGAGGTATGAGTGCTCAACAAGGATAACACACAACACAGAAAAAAGTACAGTCTTCAAACACAGTAAGAACAATAAAACAAGTATAAATTAACTTCTATATGTCCTTTGTGGATATGAAATGAAACAAGGCCTTTACACTACAGAAAAACAGCTTCAGGTTATATAAATACTTGGATAAACTGCAAGGGGGAAAGCAAATTACGGAAAGAGAGTATTCGGGACGGTATTCAAGATTAGGTTAAATGACTTATCTGTCAAGAATGCCTAGAAATTCTCTCAAATTAACTTTCAAAAATATTTTCTAACAATGGTTTGCTATTAATTAATCCAAATAAATGAATACCTTTTCAAAATTATGTATAACTTCACAATCCTTGCATTTGACTTATTTTAATATTTCTTTAAAAATTAGTTGAATTTTACTTGTTTGAAAAATTAAAGTGCTTATCAAATCCAGAATCTGGGAAGCACACACCTATGCTGTTGATTAGACCAAGATTCTAAATTAATTCTCAAAAATTTTACATACAGTATTATAGCAATTATTAACTTTGAGATTATGCCCTAATCAGTATTTCAAGTCATGTTGAAGTCAGGCTCAGTTAATTATTGATTTGATGAAGGACAGAGAGAAGCAGTGGCTGCCCAATGCAAACCAGAGGCCATGCCATGTAGTAGATGAGCCTGCACTACATTGGCTTGTTCCTGACAGGAGACCGAAGGACTCTTATCCAGATTAATTATCTATGCTAATATTTTAAGAAATAATTTTTGCTTTTATTTCTTTAGAAGATATATTAAAAAAGAGATTACAATTGGTGACTGTAACTCACCACGGTGAAGGGCATATTAATCATAATAAGAAAATATACAGGAAATTTAATTATCTAGCAATATAATTCAGATGTTTTGAAGAAGATAAGACAAAGATTTTTTAATTAAACTAATTTATAGGCATCTTCTACTTTACTACAAGCTAAATGATGATGCATTCCTGAATGGCCACTTCAGGGCATATGTATATGTAAAACCTAAACATCAGCACTGAAGAATTTCCTGACGAATTTCAAGGGAAATATTCTTGAGAAATACATGCCCACTTACATTTGCAAACAGGAGGCCTCCCTTTGTTGCTCCATAATCCATCTTCTTGACACACTGCTGTTGCTTGTTGACTAGATTCTAGCTTGAAGCCCTCATTACATTCATATATCAATCTACTGCCCAAAGTGAATTCATTACCTATAACTGAGCCATTCCCAGGGGAGTCAGGAATGCCACAGGATACAGCTGAAAAGGAAAGAAAAATATGAAGAATTTGAATTTTATCATATATATCTTTAAAATATTGTCCCACCACTGAAATAAGAAACATAGATTAGTAATTTTGATATATCTCATTCATAATGATTGCAATTAATTTTCCATCATATTTGCAACATTCTGATAAATGTAACACTATTTAAAATACTGATAAAACTTACAAGTGCATCTAATATCGACAAACAGTTTATAAATAATTACTTAGTTTAATATAATCACTGCAGAGAGAATTTTCAACACAGGCTAAGGGCAATGGTTTATTTGCTAGAGAAAAAAATCAAGGAAGTGTCCAAAGTGATTTGGTGCTAGAAGCAATGAACTGAAAAACTCCTAAATGCTTTCTAGTATGCTCCATTTTCTCAGACCTTCTTTCAATCCTGCACTACTTCATCAAAGTTTATTCATATGCTTCATATTTGTTCTATGCATTTAGAACTATGCTATTAAAGAATTCAATGTAACATTTTTTCTCTGATAAGAAAAGCAATCAAATATATGACTAGACAGGGATGTGTTGCACTTAAGGACATTATACAGATATTTTAGCCTTTATTTACGTATTTAACTAATTTGTTTCAGAATGCTAAATATTATGTATATTTTGGCTTATCAATTTTCTACAACATGAAGGAAATTATTTACTGAATTATTTTCACTTTTTTTTTTTATTCTTCTGAATTTAACTCCAAATGAACAGTTTTTCATTTAAATCACAAAGTTTAATTTGCTGTCAAACTTAGTGAAGTTTGAGTAGCATCTAGGGTGGTTTTATAGGCTTATTTATTAATTTATTTAGCCAGAGTTCTTTTAACAGTATCTCATAATATACAATTTTTGGGCAGAGTTTAATTATAAAAATGTCTATTTCAGTCACTTTTAGGAAAGATCTCCAAGTCAAGATTGCATTCTGCCATTTGACTTCTCAGGTCCCTTGCTTTTGATAATAGTTTTTATTTTTAATTTCTTTTAACGCTATGTTTATTTTAAAGTAGTTATTCATGTACAGATATTAAGTCTAGGTCCTTTAATAAGTTACTACAGCTGGTAAAGATTTTATGCTTGCCCCACAGCTCTTCTGAAGGGAAAGTCATACTATCTTTTCTGAAAGGATGTTACTTTCTGCCAAATGACAACTTGGAGCAGACTACCTATCAAATTATTATACTGAATCTGTTTCACAAGTTCATATAAACCAATATGTGCATGTGTACAGAATCACAAAATCCTCTGAGTTTGGCATCCAGTTTACTGCTCTGCAGTAAATACACTGGATAAAAATCAGCTTTGAAGGTTTAATTTTTAAATATTTACCATTAAAAAGTGAAGTTTTACAAATGAAAGTACTTTTCCCTTACATGCAGTCAATGGTAAGAAGCAATTCACTATTTTAATATTTTAAAATAAATATAAATAAATAAATTTCAAAAGAAGAAAACACAGTGTTTGTCTGAAATCTGTTTCAGAGGTGAAGAGAATAATTTTTTGAAAAAAAAAAAAATCTAGTTTTTATCACTATTTACCAAATTCACTGTAAACAGTTAATTTCAGAACCCATCATCATGGTACCATAAACACAACTCTCAAATTTGTTTGCAGTGTTTCCAAGTCATCACATTTGATGAATTTAAATTAAATACAACACAGTGCTTTGAATATCATTACAATGAGGAGATATAACCATTATTAAATGATGAATGATTAGTTCACTTCTGCTGTTCTTCCATCTGGAATTTGTCGTATTGCTAACAGAAGAAGAACTAGAGGAATGCTCCAAAATAAGCTGCCTCCTTTGTACCACAGCTTCTCGGCACTTTCTGTATCCTAACCAGAACAGCTCTTCTCTTATCAAAATTGAGTATTCCTCCATCAGTGGGTAGGGGCTGAGCCTCCAGCCCGTGCAAGGAGTAGTAATGGGGCAGGAAAGGTACAGAGGAGTGATAAGGAAGGGGTTCTGGAAGTCCACTTTTAACTGCTCTGAATTGGGTCAGAGAAAGTGGAGAAGGGGAGGGATAAAAGCAAGTTCTGCAGCTTCTGGGAGCAAGTCTTTATATTAGAAGTCACTCTCCATGAGGTGACGCAGCAGGAGCAGTAGTTTTTCAGGTCTCTGGTGTACTCAACACAGTCAGCAATCTGGTTAAACGCTCTATCCTCCCTAAAGATCAGCTGAATCCTTTACCTACACCTAGAACCAACTCTGACCTTGTGTCAGGCAAGCAATACTTGCAAAAAATTTGTCTGCATGATGAATTGATGGAAAGTTAAATTCACACTCTACCTTAGTACATCATAAAAATGCCAATGTATTTCAAGTCATGGTTACAGTGAAAGGTTTCAGTGTTCCCAATGTCTTGCACTATGTCTCCATTCCTCCTAACATGCCTTACAGTTCTCTCCTGTCTTGTGACAATGTGTCAGAATGCTTTTGGTTAAGATTTAACTTCTTGTCAACGTTTTCAGGGTTCCTTTTTCGTATCAAAACCATAATCTCTCTGTTGAGTGTGCATACATTTAAATGTATAAAACCAAAATTCAAAGCTATGAGTCTATCCACCCATCCCATGTGCCCATCTGTATACACAGGTGGATCTTATTTTATTTCCCTCTAAATACTCCAAGCAGGAAATAACTTCAAACACCTTAATGAAGCAAGAACCCTTTATCATGCCATTTGAAAACAAAATAAAACAAAACAAAACAAAACAACCTAAACAAACCAATTCAGGTCTATTTAGTTCATGGTAAAAACTAATAATTCTGTCAGCACTTGTTCTTCACCTTTAGCAATAACCTTTCTAGAGATACACTGAAAAGTTCAAGACTGAGTAGCTCTTATGTGCAAGTTATTTTAAGGAATAAAAGATGTACAAATGCCTGCTCAAACAAAGGTGGGCCTCTCAGTTATGTCAGGCCTGATGCAATATCCAGTGTGCCAAAGCACCTCAAAATCTCTGCTTACCTGTCACACTTCAGCACTTTCATTCTCAGTGTGTACCTCAGCCCTTACTGAGGGCTTACCTTGCCCTTCTTTCCTTAGCTGTTTCTAAATCTCGTACTGCTACACTGTCAGGCTTTTCTCACTGCTGCTTTAGCTACTTATCATAAAAGCAGTTTGGGCATTCTGGCACTGTTAGAGTTAGTCTTATGTATTTATCTTTTGTATAGTTGTCTTCCAGAGCTTGGGATTGGAAAGAGATATTCCTGTTGCTACGAATTTATCAAGGCTGCTAAACGTTTTTAGAGCAACAGTGTTAAAACAAAGCATATCAGCAAGGAGAGTTTCACTAAATAGCAAGTACTTTGACATTTAAAGTAAAGTAAGCTGAACCAAACTAATTAAAATGGCATATTTCCTCTGGACAGTGG
The DNA here is from genome assembly GCA_013398075.1 of Notiomystis cincta. Lineage (NCBI taxonomy): Eukaryota > Metazoa > Chordata > Aves > Passeriformes > Notiomystidae > Notiomystis > Notiomystis cincta. Next base: position 147,562 of record VZRX01022609.1, on the reverse strand, counting down.
AAACAATGCCACTACTGTGCCACAAATAAATATTTTGAAGCTCTTAGCTTCATGATTCTTAAAAAATTAAGAATGATGTGAGAAAATCTTGAGGAACTGTCAGCATGTTTCTTAGATCAGTGATTAGATGAAACTGATAGGTTCCAGCTGGGAGATGTGCATTCAGAGTGGCAAAAATATAAATAATTCTTAATTGTAGCTATTATCTTGCACAGTAGAAAAATATATTTCTTCCAATGCAAGTGGAAAAGCCTTTTACCTAAAAACTGAGATGTAGTTTTAGTTACTCTTTCATGTTCCACATGTCATACTTGCATTTATTTCTTATAAAACCCAGTAAATTTAAGGTTTATGGCAATCCTTTAAAGCATCTATACACCTGTATTCCAGTAAGATACTTACATATTATTTATCTTCAAAGCATGCAATTTCACAGCATATAGAAATGAAGCTGAGGAGTGCATTACAGTCAGACATAGAGTTTATTTTCATATGCTGGAAAATCCTTAAAGTTAATCCACAAGCATTTACCATTCAGTGACCTGTTTCTGGCATTGAACACAGTGCTGGAAAAAGCATTTAAATACCCAAAAAATTAAAGTTAGAAAAAGAGAAGTCCATAAAAGCAGTATTCAAAACAAAAACATGCTCTGTGGCTTATCTGTATGATATCCAATTGGAAACATCAGACAGAGCGCTGACAATTCTTAGACTTGGATACATACAGAAATAAAAAGAAAGTGAAAACACTGTTGGGGGTATTAAAAAAAAACTCGTATGAATGGTCATCTAGTATATTCTATCACAAGTCAAAATTATAATTGACCAATCTTGATCTAATTTATTCTTGAAAGACCTCTAATGACGAAAATTTCACACTCTGCACAGGCAATCTATTCCAGTATTTCACTAGCCCGTCTGAGAAAAGAATAAACAAATAAAGAAAAACCTAACTTATGATCTTGTTAAAGTAAGGTTACCTGTAATTCCTCCATCTAGAAAGAACACAGATTAAATATTTAATTCATTTTGGAACTACTTTTAGCTTATTAAGAGATTGCTACCTAGTTTCCCCTTAAATTTTTGGGATGTTTTGGTCTAGAGTAATACACTTATTGTTTTATATTCTGAAATAGGGTCATTGGTTTATAAGAGGTAGCTGGGATTTGATATTTTTAATTTGCTGAATTTTTAAGACTGTGTGCTAAGAGGAACATTTTTGCATAGTAACATTTCCCAAAAAGTTTGAAGGCCCAAGCTTAATTCCATGCCCAAAACCACAGAACACTTAATTTTATGAGGAAGTAGTTTTGTGGCCTCACATTCACAGGTCTTTTGCAAACTGTAAATGGATATTTTCAAGCCCACTCTCCCAGGGCAGACATGGAACACAGTCATGGTCCTGGAATAATCTTTTTTTCAGAACAGCAAAAAGTACAAACATCTCTAGCTCCACAATGTACATCTATACACTTGAAGCACAGAGGGAAGCGTAATGACAGTACTTGGAATCAGCATTTTAAGCAGGAACTGTTGGCATCAGCTATATTTTTATCATGACTCTTACAGATATTGAACCTTTCCAAGTACTTGCAATTCAGATGAGAACTTCCTTAAAGTAGGTACCTCCAGTTTTCTTTTATAAACCTACTAGGGAGTAACTCAAATGGTGAAGAGCAGCCAAGGGTTTTTCAAGGCTCTTTAAAATTATTTTTAGCTCTTTTAAGAATGAGTGGGAGAAATCAGGAAGAACAAAGTCAAAAGCTGAGTCCTGGATAGGAAGAACAGTTGAGATAAAGAGGAGCAGTTGCTCATGCCTACCAGAGGAACACAGCCACTGTCACTGGTACCATGTCTCAGCCTCCAGACCCCCAGCACTGCTGAGCCATATTGACCTGACAATTTGCTTTCAGTTTTCCATTCTAACTGCTCTTCTTATATGTTCTCTTCTTGTCTCTTCTTCCCCAGCCTCAGCCTTCTCTTCCCACTCTCCCCCAGCATGGCAACCTCTACCTGAGCTAATCAGTGGCTAAGATGACATATATAATTGACAGTGTCATTTCTGGACCTTACTATTTCCTCTCAGAAGCTACTTACTCTTATGATATAAGAATTGTTATTTTCTCTCCATATGTCTCTTAAATGTAGCATGACTCTATTTCTCTTTTAACTTCACAAATGAAATAAAAGCAATAACAGTAAGTTCTAATTTCCTAGATAGGAGTCAAGTTCTTTATACAGCATTCAGGACAATATTACACACATTTGCATTTGAGAAGACTGGAATTGAAAAATATCTTCCCACCTTATCAGATTAACTCATATTAGATGTGTTCATATTCAAAATAGATGTTGTTGTAATAGATATGCAAAAAGTAATTACCCTTTTTGATAAAATGATCAAACTTGATTTCAAAAATTAATTCTGACACATTCAAGTTATTAATTACAAATGTAACCCTGCAGGACTGGTTTTACAGAAATTTCTGAACTAATCAAAGGCATTTTTTATTTAGAAAGATCCTCTAATGAAATCCATGAGCTGGACCAAATGACTAATTTTAATTAAGTTTCAAAGAGAATGCAGCTTGGTAACAGGTACTAAATAAATTGTGAAATATATCCTCAATTTCAGAGTTTTTTGAAAAACATATGCCTCATTCAGACATACGAGTTGGAATAATTGTGCCAGAGTTGTAAAGTTATATTATTAAAATGAGGAGTCTTACTTTTGTAAGAAATTTATAGTAAAGATTAAACATCCTATCTCACAAATTTTCTTTTATCCTGCTGTTAACATAAATCTACATACCCACAGCCACATATATTGAATGAAATAATAAATACAGCTTAAAATTTAGGAAAAAAGATATTTGATAGATTGCTAAAATTTCAAAGCACCTTCTTGCACATAGTGATAAAATAAGAGCAGACACAGTGTCTGAAGTATTTTACCATTTCCTTGAGTCCACTGAAGTTCTGTTCGGAATCTATTACTTTCTGAGGCTATTTGACCCCTGGTTATCCACCATCAAATCCTGGGATGTTATATAAAGTCCTGCACACCCCTGTACATTTTCCCTCCTCCTTTCTCTGAATTATTTCATTCTGTCCTTAGAAGTGGGGACTTTTTTCTTAAATTGTTCAAAGAACTTTTTTCCCCATTCACACAATTCATTATGCTTGGACATAATTTTCAAGGTTAGAATGACAAATTTGACACACTTTCTCTGCCATTGTGAACATAAAAGTGAACATAAAATGTGAACATAAAATGTAAAAGGTAGAAAAGCAAAAGAAAACTCTTAACATTACAGTGTTCTAAAAAAATGAGAGAAACTATGAAAAAAATCAAACTATTTAAGAATTTTTAAGTACTGGATCATATTTTCTTTATACAGAACTCTGGTCTTTGGTTGAACACTACTGGAAGTAGCAATAGAAGGCTAATATTGTCTGGATAGATAAGCAGGAGAAATCTGAGGGATGCATTTGCACAGAATTTCTGACAGCTGAGGAATCACGAGATTGTAAATTCTGGACAGCAGCACAATATAGGCCCTCCTAAAATTTATGGCCCCCAACTCCCCCAATCTAACAAGTACACACAGAATATTGTCTCTATCCTCACATGATTAAAGTAAATGAGCACCAGATAAAGATGCCAAAATTTCAGTACCTTTTGAAAAAAGACACCTGCCAGCTAGCCAGCAAAATAGCTCCCAAAGTCTCAGTGACAATACTGACCAGATCAGACACAACAGATTAGGCAGAGGGGCTTGTTTTCCTTCCCCATTGTCCAGAGCTACCTGAGATTCTTAGGCCTCCAAGACACCCAGCAAGCCTAGTGCCTATAAGATGTGAGTTTGCGCCTTTCTCTTCCAGTGGATGGAGGAGAGGTAAAACACCTCAGGGCACTGCAAATGACACGAGACCTCTATGTTTAGGCAAATGAATCAAAACCTTATCCCACGTATAAATGTTAAAATTTTGTTTTAGTCTGAAACAGAATTTCATCCTCTTCTTTGCTGATCCCAAGCTGTAGGCCTATTCATCCTTCCAGGTTCTTTAGTGCAAAGTGTCTGAAGTTTCAGTTTCAATGCCAGCACCAGAAATGGCACCTAAAATGCAGTTCTATTAAGTCTAAAAGCAGCATTTGTACCTAAACTTACCTCACATCCAGATCACACACAGATTCTCCCATGATTTAGTAACTTTCAGGAAGACCAAACAGAATCACATGCCATATTAAATCATATATGGCACATATGTGGCATTATAGCATATAAAATGATGGCATTTAAGATTAGAAGACATCCTGGATTCTGGAAGCACAGCACAGATCCTGCTCGTGGCACAGTCTGAGTTTCTCCCTGGCCTGGTAGGGGTACAGCCACACATGGCCCTTCTTAGGAGGGAAATGCTCATCCAGAAGAAATATTTAACTACCAAATTACTCCATTTAAAGGATAGGAACTCTATTCCTTCAAGTTCTTCAACTGCAGCCAGATTTCTGCAGCTTTTTACTTTTCTTGAAAATAGCATACCCTTAACAGAAGAATAAGAATCATGCCAAATCTCAGCTGGCCTTTTTTTTTTTTTTAATTCACAAAACAGAACTTCCATCTTATGGTCTTTTTAGAAATACCTGAACTGTCACTGAGACATAACATCAAGCAAAATATTTTCTTGAAGAAGTCATGAAAAACTGATATTAATGTCTTACAAAGTTAAGAACAAGTAAATGCAAGTTTTAATCAATCATGTTCTTAAATATGAATGCTATTATAATTTCACCCTATAAATAAAGCAGACCAGAAGCAGACGAATGTTAGAATAGGCCATATATGATATGGATAGAATTTGCAGCCTTCTTCCTCTTCCCCAGGTCCCTGATATTATCATAGAATCATAGAATAGCTTGGATTGGAAGGGACATTAAAGCCCATCTGGTTCCAAACCCCTGTCATGGGCAGAGACACCTTTCACTAGACCAGACTGCTCAAAGCCCCATCCAACCTGGCCTTGAACACCTCCAGGGATGGGGCATTTACATTTGACAAACAGTAACGAATAGTAACAAGATCAGCAAGCTAAAGTATGCCCAGGACAGTAAAAAAAAAAAAAAAAAAGGAGAAAAGAAGTTACAAATTATGTCTTTAAAGCACTGGTTATAAAGTAATTATCTAAAATAATAAACTAATTCCTCATAACTAATGAATTTTATAAAATGTTCAGTAATTGAATATCATGACCTGTGGTCTGTTTATAGGTATGTAAGTTACTAAGAAAAAAAGTACTTAAAACTTATTTTTAATTTGTTCTGTATTTGACTGTCTGAATAGTTCTTAATACTTCAGCTCTGCACACCTGAAATACACAAGTCAGTATGTGTTTGGATCGGCTCATGATGTCAGTGTCTCTCTTGCCAAACATACAGCAGTATTGACAATGCTGCATGTTTGTTTTGTGCAGCAGCCTTGAAATTAGAGAATGAAATTAGAGAATGAAATTAGAGAATGAAATCAGAGAAGCCTACTCCAGAGGGAAGCATTCTCTTACCGTGGCAGATTGGCACAGGAGAGTCCCACTGGTACATGCCATTTTGGTAGCGCCTGCACGTCGCGTTGTTGTGACCAATCATTCTGTACCCAGGTTTGCAATAATAGCGAACTTTGCTTCCAGCTGGACCACCTGTTTTATTTACAATTCCACCGTTCCTCAAGGTAGGGTTCAAACTGCAGTAAGGAGCTAAAAACCAGAAAATAATTAAAAACAAATCACAGATACTTAATGTACAAAATTAAGATTATTTATGACATGTACAAACTTTGAATGCCACTAAAATCAATACTGAAATCTTTACAGCAGTTCTGGAATCCTCAGTGAAGATTCAGACTACTTACAAAGAAATATCATGAAGTTCAAAACCAACATTTATAATCAAAACCACTGCAGATAAGGAAGGAATCATGAAGCATATGGAATGTTCAGTAAGTTCAATCACACTTAGTAAACATTCTACTTCAAATCTGATAACTTTATAAATACAAAATTATTCTTTGAACTATACAATATACAAAACCAATTATGAACAGCTTTATTAAAAAATTTAATGTACTGAGACATGTAAGTCAAAGTTTCAACATTTTGTCAAATACGCTAAAAATTTATAAGACAAATAACAAGTCCCTGATTCTTCAGACGCATGTTTTTCAGAATGAAATGCAGTTAATTTTTTTGTGCATGTTCTTCAAAGATATTACTTTGTAACTATATTAATTTTTATGAAAAGAATGTAACTTAACTGAGTGCAACTTCTTAAATGTTGAGTTTTACTACATATAAAGTAAATCAGAATGCCCCTGTTTGAGTTTTGAAATGAAAGTGAACCTTGTTAAACTTTAATCACTACTGTAATATTTTTTTCATAGGGTTTTTCATGACCAGCATGGTCCTCGAGGACCTGTGACATATAAATGGAAATTTTTAGGTGTGTGCTGAGAAGTAAAAGAAGTATACATTTTTTTGTGTGTCAAAAAGTGAGTAATAAAGACCACTTTTAAAAATAAGGTTTCAGTATCTGTCTGTAAGGATGGAGTATGGATACCTGAACAGAAGTACAGTATAGTTTGACACACTTTATACAAAGCTGCAACACAATCTGTTTCAGAATGCCAATTTTTATCAATGGATAAAAGCAATATGAAATAACTGCCTGGACTCCACCCTGATGTACAAGTCACTGTGTATTTGAAGCGGGTATGTACCACGTCAAGCTTACTGAGATTATCTTTTCAGAAGCATGGCAGGACCATGGCTTGCTGAAAACAAACCTGCCTGAACATGCACCACTGAAAGAAGCCTATGGACATTCTTCACAGGGAAGACACTGTTGAGCTGCACTGAGAATTAAATGTCAATACCAGTGAGACTGACACTGCAACTACTGTTGGAATACTCCCTCCATCATACTGAAATATGTCAGGTATACTGTGATATTAATTTTATCTTCTGTAGACAATTATCCAGTAGAAGTTGTTTTGTTTTGCTTTTGCAGGTGCATAATTACAGATTTTGCTATACAGCTTTCAATATCTGGCTCTGTTTTTAAATTTTTATCTCTAATGTGTGTTTTGTCATCTTATGGTGAACCTATGGTATCAACGATCACCTAAAGAAGAATTTTTTTGTTCATTGACAGAGTTGATTTTATTCCTAACTAAAATACTTCCTTTAAATGTCTAGATTTAGATGCAGTATATCAAAGTCAATATTCCTAAGTAATAACACCCAACATAAGCAGTAAAACTAAGTACAACATTAAAGAGGCTGAAAAATATTGTTGGAATTATATGGTTCTCAATTAAGCAACATTATTTCTACTCAAAATTATATTTCTGTACATTCTTTCACTTGGGGATTATTCAAAACAAAACACACCACTAAATCATAAAGGAAAAAAATAAAACCAGAATTAAAATTAATAAGTGAAGGTAATCCAGTAAAAAAATTGTTTAGGGCCATGTTCTGTGTCCTTTATAAGTCTGGGGACACTCATTTGCATGCCTAATTAAATTACAGTAATTATCAAATTACTCTTTTAAAAGGGGACTTGACATTTAAAGAAACACAATAAACATGGCTTTAATTTTCCTTTCAACATACTGAAGAATAAATAAGATGGTTATTGCAAAACAAGCAGGTTAATACCTTTAAAATCAGCTCCAGTAACCTCATAAGTGCTATTTAATTTTAGATATCCTAGATCTTAAGAAAAGATGGTGAGTCATAAATAATATATGCAATTCAGACAAAACTCCAAATTTATTACACCAGTACTGCAATTCGAGACAGAAAATATTTGTCTGTAGACCAGTAATAATGTATAAAAATTCTAACTAACTGTACTGTTTTTCTGTATAGTACCTTTCGTGTCTCCTTATTTCTATCTCCTCCTATAACCATTTAATCTGGACTAGTAATTCTTTTATTAAGATACTAACATACTATTATTGTAACAGCAAGTTCTTGGCTAGACATAAAAGAATAGGGTTTTTTACCCATAATGAGATTTTTAGCGTAACAGGTTAAACTTTGTGTTCTGATTGCCTGGGTATTTATTGCCATGTTTTAGCTTTTGCTAATTACAACAATAAATATATATGACTATCCAGAGAGGGAAGCTTTAAAATGGCATGAAATATGGGACATTCTGGCTGCTAAATTACATAGAATGATGTCAAAATACTGAAAATTTCCTTGGGAGCCAAAGAGGAAATCTATCAGTTATAATTTCTGCTTATGCTGTAAAAATTAATAATACCTTCAGCCCAAAAGCATGGTTTAAGCTCTCCAGTGAATCAATTGGTGTTCAGAAAAGAGTCAAGCAAAAAAAATCTTTTGAACTAAGAAATTTGTGGAAGAAAACAAGGAGGAAGACAAAACAGCAATATCACTCAATTTACTTCAACATCCCTTTGAAAACACTTAATTCCTAAATTTTATTGTTGCAGATATTCTACAGAAAACTATATTCTCCTTTCCCAGATACCTTGATGACTCCTGTATATCTGCTGCTTTAATCATCTCTTCAACCTACTGCTACTAATGCTTACATTTCCTGACAACCCAAGGTGAGTGAATGGCAGTAGCTGCATGGACTTGGAGGAAACAGGGAAGAGGAGATCTGGGACTGAGATGTCTGGGTATAGTTTTGTGATCATCTGCCATTATGAGAGTTAAAGGCAGATGTTTGAGTGTGAATATAAAATCGTGAGATGTGCTTGACAGGGTAGGGAGGTTATAACTGGAGAAAAGAGAGAAAAAATATTTGACACCAAGGTGCTGATTTAAGAGCCATGGGGAAGAATAGCTAAGACAGATTGCATAAAGACATGAGAAATAGGAAGATAGGGATTGGAGACTGGGAGAAAGTGATGAAAATGAGAGAAAGAGAAGGACTTGGATAGCCATTAGAAGTGGCACTGAAAGGATTGATGCATCAGAGGCTGAGATTGTGTTCAGAGTAAAATATGATTCAGGGAAAGAAACTGGAAAGAAAAGTTTATAAAATCAAAGGAAATTGACTAGTGGGAGACAAAGAAAGAGAAGATCAGGGACAGAAGAAAGAAAGGAGGAGGATAACAAATTAGGGAAGTCTTTGTAAGGAGGAAGCAAGGGAAATTAATATGGTAAGCTAGATGGAAAAGAAAGACATATAAAAGCTGGATAAAGAAAAATCTTCTGTGTTCTACCACTAAAAGCAGAATGTGATTTGTAGGGAGGGGTGGAAAAAAGGTGGAGATCAGAAAGAAGGGCTCAGGAGCACAGCTAGACTGTCCTGGCAGATGTATTTTGACCAGAATGAGTATAAGGTTTGGGACAAAAAACGTATGATGAAGAGGACCACATGAAGTGAGGTGGATTCCCTGAAGTGCAATGAAAAGTTCACCAGTACAGAAAAGATCCCAGGTATCAGAAAGGAGCTGTGCTCCCAGAATACCAAACTTTACACTTTCATGACTCTTAATAGTGTTTCTGAAAGCCAGAACATATATTTTGTGACGTGAACATGTATGTTTGGATAACTCATGTTTAACAGCTATTTAACATAGTCCAGATCCTTATTTATGATATTTTAAAGTAGTGGCAGTAGGCTAGTAGCAAGTCAGAAGCCAGCAACAAGGTTACAGGCAAGCAGTGCCTGTAACCCACATCCATGTGAAAGTTCCACAAAAATTATAGTATTTTGTGCTGCCAAGGCAGCATAGTATGTATAGAAAAGGCTGATACTCAGAGCAATATATTATGACTAAGCTATAGACAGCATGAAAAGAATAAGAGCATTTTAAGCAAAATACCTAAAAATTCTGAAGATGGATTTTTATTTTACAACTCTGAAAAGTACACTTGTTGATATAATTAAGTAATAGTGATAAGTCTACATACAATTCCCTTCTTAATCTATAGTTTGATAATTTTTAATCTGTTCTTTAAACTGAACTCCCTTCAGAGCCCAGGATGGAGCACACATAACAACTTCTAGGATCAGGAACTGACATATTAACAGAATCACACATAAAGCAATAAATAAGTGTCTGAAGACCTGAGGTGTAAGCAAATGCCTTAAGAATGCCAGACTGAAAACTATAGATACTGTCAGCTGAGTGAAAATGTTGAGCTTAAGCAGAAATCCTTACAGAGAACTCATAAAATATTGCAGCCTCGTGTCAAGGGCCACTGTGATGAAATGCTGTTTTTCTCCCAGCTACTTTCTGAGGGGAAGCTGTCCTGGTCTCTCATGAGGCTTAGCTGAAATAGGTGTAATGACACAGGAGTGCTCTCATTTAGGAATGACAATGTTTTACACAAAATGTGATAAACTTCTATGACCGTTCCAGTGACCAAAGTAACTTTACAGTTATAGATTTTAATTTACTTTTCCAAATGACATATTGTCCACATTTTTTCAAGACCTCTTAGATAAACAGTGTATTTTGTAAGGCAACATACTGAACATTTTCAGCTCACTTATGATCAAACTATTCAGCTCAATTAACAATCAGAACTTTTATAATTTGCCACTGAATACCAACAGGATAATAGCTGCCAGTTAAATCACATATGACTTGTCAATGGATGTAGGGACAGCAACACATATAAACACTGATCTAGCTTAGGCAGGACCACACTCGTCCTTTAACAAAGCTTATTCTCTTAATAGCTGGAATATTTAAACATTTATGCTAAGAGTTTGGAGTTTTTATTTTGTTGTTGTTATTGTTTTGCTGTTTGAGACAGTCTCAGGGAAGTTCAATTAAATAACTCCCAATTAAAAATTAAAATTCTTTAAAACTCCATGTCCAACCCTCTCCCCTCTCAGATGGTTTTGTAGAACTGACTCTCTACAGTGAATACTACAAAATTTTATCAAAGAATTTATTTTAGCAAAGGACTTGATTTCCCAGCACTATCTTTCATCAGTATTCAACTAATATGAAGAAGAGATTTACAAGTATTCACAGAAACAGTACTATATTTGAATTATAAATAAATGAAAAAATTTCCTTCAAATCCCACAACTCTTTGTTTAGCTTACATGCTACATTTTATGTTGAGAGATAGAAGTCACACCTCAGTATAGTCCTTCCTTATAACTTTCCCTTTTGGATACTTAATTGTCTTCATCATATTACCAGGGAATCTTGTGACTTTGTGCTGCTATTCTTTAAATATCCACTGCAGTAGAGGGTTACTGTCATACTCACTTTATAGGTAAGAAATTGGACACTGGATAAAGTAAGTAGGTAAGGTCACATAAGAAAACTAAATATTGCAAAACCATTTCCTTAATTAATGGACTATCCATTCCACATGTTACTTTTCACTTTATAATGTACAGGATCAAAATGGAGAAAAATATTCAACCAAACAAGAAAAAGTGATCAGGCTGTCATTCTTTTTCTTTTGCATTTTATTTTAAATCTAACAAATAAACAATATGAAAAGATAAGAAAAATTTGCAAAGGCCTATTCCCTCTTTAGTGATATAATTGTGAATGTCTGTCCCTTCCAAAACTAAATATCTGACTAAATAACCTGCTGTTTATATAACAGCTGTTCTTACTGGTGGTTCAAAATTTATAAATCATCCTGAATATTCTTCTTGATTGACAGTACTGTATAAACCTCTGCTGTGACCTTCCTGCCATACAAATCACCACCTAAAAGTTTACAAATTGGAGAATAAAAAATTATACAGAGTCTGATGAACTTCTTCACACAGTTCCCTTGTCACTTCTAACCATCTACTGGAAAATGTAAAGATAAACCAATCAATATTCTTTTATTTTAAACTGAAAAAGTGAGGGAGTAGGAACACTTGTTTAACATGTCCACGTTAACAATAACAAGAAATGAATGGTGAAGAATTAGGCTTCTTGCAATTATATATGAGGTTAAAAGGATACAATGAAAGTGTGCTGGGTTGACCCTGGATGGATGCCAGGTGCGCACCAAAAGTGCTGAGTTTCTCCCTTTCTCAGCTGCACAGGGGAGAGAAAATATAACAAAAGGCTTGTGGGCTGAGATAAGAACAGGGAGAGATCATTCAGCTGTTACTGTCATGGGCGAAACAGGCTTGACTTGGGGAAATTAAATTAATTTTTTACCAATCAGATCAGAGTAAGATAATAAAAAATAAAACCAAATTGTGAAAAGCTTCTGCCCTGCCTGCCTTCCCTTTCCTCTCCTTTTTTCCCCAGGTATGCTGGTTTGTCTAGGATGGAGTTCATTTTCTTCAAAGGCTCTAATATGAGGCTGTGTTTTGGATTTCTGATGAAAACAGTGTTGATAAAGCAGGGATGTTTCTGTTGAGCAAGGCTTACACTGAGTCAAGGCTTTTTCTACTTCACACACCATCCCACCAGCAAGGAGGCTGGGGGTGCACAGGCATTTGGGAGAGGACTCAGATGGGACAGCTGACCTCAAATGACCAAAAGGATAGTCCACAAGATATGGTGTCATGCTCAACAATAAAAGTTGTAAGAAGAAGAAAGAAGGACCAATTTTTCAAGTTATGTTCAAGTCACCATAAGGACTGGTGGAGCCCTGCTCTCCTGAAGATGGCTGAACACTCGTCAATGGGAAGTGTGAATGAATACCTTGTTTTGATTTGATTGCATGTGCAACTTTTCTTTTACCTATTACCTGTTTATCTCATCCCACAAGTTTTCTCATTTTATTCTTCTGATTCTCTCCTCCTGTATCTTGCTGTGGGGGAAGTAAGCAAGCAGCTGGTTGGGCCTTAATGGTGGGCTGGGGTTAAAGAGCAACACAGGCTGCAGGGAAAACTCAGCAGCAGCACCTGGAGCACCTCCTCGCCCTCCATCTTCACTGACTTTGCTTTCTGCAGAGTTGTCACTCACGTATTCTCACTCCTTCTAGCTGCTGCTGAGTATATATATATATATATTTTATATATTTTTTTAAAGTGTGCTATTGCAGAGGCACTACCACCATCCATGGCCAGCTGCAGGTCCATCTTGGAACTGGCTGGACCTGGTTCTTTTAGACATGGGGGAAGCTTCTGGTACCTTCTCACAGAAACCATACTTGTAGCCCCCTGCTGCAAAAACCTGGCCACTTAAACCTGAGGCATAAGGAAAAATATTTCTATTGGCAGGAAATTACAAATTAGTTAAGAACCACTTAACTTATTTACTTTTGAATGAATAACCAAAAGTTAAAGAAAAGCCTGTAAATGTTATAGTGGCAATGTCAACTTGAAAAGTAGCAAATGAAGTATCCATCTGGTTCCCAAGTCCTTGTGCCTCCAGCAGATATGCCAGGTACTGTAGTGCACTTTCATTCTTTCTACCAGTAATTAAAAAAAAGTCATCTGCCTCTTCTTAGTTATGCTTTTACCCTAGCTTTCTTGGGTAGGAATGTGCTTGCAGGATTATAAATTATTGAGGGATGCTATGCTGATACTCCATAGATTAAGAAAGAGAGAATTTAATATCTAGGCATTTGTGCAGTTAGGAAATGTATAATTTAGACTAAAATCTATGCTAGCACTTTTATAATATATCAAAGCCCTTAAAAGAATACCTGTCTGCTATAATGCCTCAGCTTTTTTCCACTGAGATTTAGCAAAAAGTCTTATACCACATGATAGTAAACATGTTATTAATATTAAGCTAACAGCTTACACAATTAAGGTTGTATGCTAAAGAAAATATTAAGCATACCCATAAAAGCTTCTAGCACTTTTTAACAGTGAATAAATTTTTTAACTACAAGTGAAATCTAGCTGTGACAAAACCGCAATTTACAAAATTTTGTCACAGGCATAGCTGGAGAAGAAGGGAAAGGTTATGGGAGGGCAGTAATTCATTTCAATAGGTTCTTCATCATGAGGAAGCCTGCTGGCTCAGTCACAGCTGCCACAGTATCAATAGCCTTTTTGGGATCTTGTATTTTTCCTACTTTCATGATGTTGCTCTCCCTCATTAGGATTCAAATCCAATTGTTTATGCTGCCACTCACTGTTACTCTTCTTTCATGCTGATTATTTCCATTGAATCTCATGTAAAATGGACAGAAGTTTAGAGAAAAATGCAGGCACTGACTGTTGGTGAAGCAGAAAAGGCTGAACTGCTGTTTGTTCCTAAAACAGAGCCATAAGGACTGCAGATCTGTCTCCAGTCCCCCAATTTTATCATTAGTCATAGCTAGTGCCATAATAATTGATGAATTGAGCCTAGCAATTACAGACCACTTCTTCACTACTGTAAAACGTGTTTTGTGTACTACATTCAAAGTTACAAAATATTTTCTGATTCCTCAAAAATCAGTCTCCTTAATAATTTGATACTTACAAAACAAAACCTTCATGCGAAGTCTATTCATGTAACCCTGATATTGCTTCCTCACTTTGAATTCATGACTGAAAGCCCACTCCTTTCACTGCCACACATTTGAGGGCTGTGATGTGACAGGTTCTCTTTGTTTCCTCTTGCACACTCTCAATCAGTCTATTAAGTCCTGTAATTGCTTCTTCTCTATGAAAAACTAAATTAATCTCCAGTATGCTTAAAAACAACTTTCCTTTCCCAACCCACAGCTTCAGTTTGTCTGTAGTAATTATCCAAAGGAGCAGGTGAAGATGATGCTTTTACTGATTTTTTTCCCTATCACTCACAGTTTCTGCTTAGTTCTTAAATCCCCCAAATAATCATAATTATGCTCTGAGCTGAGCCCTGATCTTATGTTTCAGTAACAAGAGAAACTTTCTGGAAATTAGACAGGCAGAGCATGGATGATACAGAAAAGGAGTGAGCTTCCAAAAATCTGTCTCCCTAAAGAATATTTATCATGACTAAATGGGAGATACCTGGTGCTTCATGAAGTGTTCTGCTAAAACATTCTTGGTATCCCTTTCTCTACTTAATTTTTATTGGCAATTATTAGCCACTAAAATTAACACACACAACCTTACATTGCTAATCAAGTCGAAACACAGAAGAAGCAAATGTTAATTATAGCAATTATCACCTTTGTCTCTCACACACACTATTCACATCATGTAAATGATCCCTACGCCAAGCCTTTTAGTAGCAATGTGTCTGTAGAGTGTGTGTGGAAACATCAAAACCAGGCTTCAAATTGAGTAAGGGTCAGTATGTCTACACATAATATACCATCCAGTACTGCATTAAGTTTTTTCTTGATTTTTATTATTAATAAAGGAAATAATTTTGGCACTATTTAGATAGACTATTTACATATTTTCATGTTTCCAGATTCACATGCAACCTATTGAAGAAATGAGGGGCTTATTCCCCCCCCTAGTTTCATGAAAAAAATATACTAATGAGAGTTGTGAACTGCAAATTTAGGAAGCTGTAAATCTAATAATTTTGAACTGAATTGCAGCTTAAGTACTACACAGCTATTGAGGATCAAAAATTCTCACTTCTGAGTACTTCTGTGTAAATATAAGGGTTATCCCTACCACTACATTTCAAAGGCCTCTCTCCTTATCTGGTAAGACAAGAGAAGAGGTACTGAGAGGAGCATTAATTGGAGAAGAATTAATCTGGAGATCTCTGGCACACTGGGGAAAAAATGGAGAAACCAAGTTCTGTGTTTACCTTAAACTTACAATAGAATGATTACACATCCTTAAAATATACATTGTAATAAATTACCTTCAGAGAAACAGACATTATATTACCACTTCTATTTGATGCTGATCAGCTGTTATGGCTTTAAGTCTAGTTAAGTATATCCACAAAGTATAATTTAACAGAAAGCATGAAGAGTTACCTGAGTAACGGATCTTGAATCCTTTCTTGCTGGTTGCGTGATCAGTTGACCAGCGGAGATACAGCTGATTCATTTTGCTTGTGAAGTTCAGTTGCCCAGTATGATTTCCACTCAAAGCAACCAGTAAAGGGCTTTGCCCAGAAGAACCTTCAGAGGTGAATAAAGAAACTGTTGAGGTTTTAAATTACTGTGAGTTTGAGTAATTCTCGCCATATTTTAACTCAGCTGTGAATATGAACACAGTAGAATAGGAAATAGCCTGACACATCCTTGTCAGAGAAATAAGTAATCTCGATTTAAACTGTCCATCTGGTCTTAGGTTTTCACTGCAGAGCACTAGAAATACTTTATATTTCCATTTGTTTGTACCAAGATAAAAAATCTTGGTACAGACAAATGGAAAAATAAAGCAATTAGTGATTTCCCCATAAACACTGAAAAAGTAGTGGCTTTAAGAAAAAAAGATGTTAATTTCTATTTGACATAAATACATTGAATGAGGTTGTGTTTCTGCTCCTTACCGTTTTAAATCTATTATTTATTTAAGCTCTCTTCTAACTAGTGAGTGGTAGGAAACATATACACTCTTTGATATTGTACATCTTGTACAATTTAAACACCACAATATTACATAATGAACACAATAGCTAAAAAAACCCAACTCCATCACATGTAAGATCATCACAGTTTCATTTAGAATACGCATATGTACAAGTCCTATGAATTTACATGCTTCTCTAGGACTCAGTTCTGTTAATTAATATCTTTAGTTTCATTTTAATATAGTGTTCATTTATGGTAAATACAAGATGCTGAAAAAATGTGTACTGGCACTAAACCACTACCTTCACACAATAAACCCTGAAATAATGATTTCAGGACTAATTATATAAGAACATATATGCAAGAGAAAAAACCCCATATATCAATCTAATCTCCAACTGGAAGTTTTCTAAAACATGAATGGCATTTTTTTCCTCCATATGAAGGTTATGTTTTCTCCATAATCACTCTCTTCCATATGCTCATCGTGTCTTTTCCTCCATGTTTTTTCAAGTTTAAAAAAGCAATGTCAACCAACATTATTTTGGTTAGAGTTGCTACTACAAATAAAGAGCTTCTTCATTCATTTTTTGCTGAGTTTGAGCAGCTACAGCTTGATTAGATCTTCTTATGTTACATGAAAATACAAAAAAAATAAACTGAATCAAATTACACTCAAAAATTGAATAAGATTTTTGTCAGTTCCATCCAGTTCTATAAAAAAAATCTGTATTTTCTGACTGGGACATTTCAGGTACAAAAGGGAGGTTATGGAAGCCACAAAAACCTCCCAGTTCTTAGGAACTGCATTTCAGTCATCCTAATGACAAGAGTACAACTAAGTAAGTATTACTAAACAAATTCTAAATTTATAATAAATGCATATACAAAGAACAAATAAGCATTGTTTTAGGCATAGGTTGCTCAGCATGCCCTCATCAAAATGCTTCATGACTTGTTTGTTCATCATATTGCAGATTTAGTGTTTGATGATCACAGTGTAGGATAAATTATAAGGAATGCTAAGGTCAGTTGCTATATTTGCTTGAAAAAATTACTTAGAACATGATATTTGACTCAGTTACTCTGAGTTTCACTTCAGGTTTTGTAAATCTGTTTAATACACTTGTTAGAGTTTGGAATGTAAATGTTCATTTAAAATTCTCAGGGGACTAAAAAATGGACTTTACAAATAAAGACCTACTACCTACAATAGGATGAGAATCCTCATTAGTGATCATGAAATTAGTTTGCAGCACCAAATGGCGAACCACATTTTTGAGTCATTGGGAGATGAGAGTATTGACTCAATGTATTTTAGTTTGCTTTGTTTCTCCTGGAGTTGAGTTTCAGTTTTTGTACCGTACCTAGCAGTTAGCTCTTCAGATGGTGTTCAGGAAGGTCAGCAGCAAAACACACTTGAATCTGACTTTTATTTAATTACTATTTCAGAGTTTGTCGATATAGGGAAATACTCAACACACTCAACTTCTGGTATGGTAATCTGTCATATGATGTTCTCTAGAATATTAGATAAAAGTTGACATTCACTTCTATTTTCAGTGATAAATTGATTTTGGTTTATTTCAGAGAGAAAAAAAGAGAATATTTTCTGCATTAAATTAATGCTATTCAGAGTAAATAGCCTGAATGCAGTGTTTTCAAGTTCAAAATGCTTTTATAATTATGTTCATGTAACATTTAGGCCTCCTCTGCTTTAGAATCCAGAAAGGATTTTCTAAGGGTATGACTGGTAAGTGGGAATGGCTAACAGGCTTGTTGCTCCCAGCTGACCAGGGTGACCTTACTGACTGGATGCCTCCCCGACCATCACCCAGCTCCTGAAGCACCAAAATGTACAGTGCAGTCAGGCAGGTGTAGTCCCTGCTGTGGTTTGCATTCCAAAGCTGCCTTACAAAGCAATCAGAGATATGTGCCTTAGCAACACTAATTCTCTAAAATTTCTCTTGCAAATCTTTATACAGTTTCTGCAGAAAGTTTGATGATGTATCTTTACCTGTTATAGATAGATCACTGCAGTTCTACCAACCTAGATAAAGTACACTATTTTGGACCACACGATATGACATATATTTGTTGTAAAATGCAGCAACATTTGAGTCTGAGTTATAGCCATCACTGGAAGCAGGATAGCCACATCAGCATTGCCTTCTGCCCCCAAAAACTCATGCTGAAATGTACAACTAATTAGTCTAGCAAAGCACATTGCTAATGTGGCCACAGGGACACACAAGTATCTCTGCAAGGCACTGCAATGTGCTATATCTGAATACCAACTTGTTGAGAGCTAGCTCAGGAATCTCCACACGGCACTATAGTTGAGAGGTTATAAATATGCCATTATCTTTTTCACTTAAGGTTGCTGGTAGGTGGTAGAAAAAATTACATCTTCAGAGCTGCAGTAGAGATGAATTTGTAAGCATATTGTTTGATGCCATGAAATTAAAATGCTTAAAAATGTAGGAATGACATTAGTTCTTCTCTTGGATCTCTTATTGATAATCTGATTTCATTACATTTAAATTCACAGGAAAGAAAACAAAGATATACATCAGGAAAATTATGCCATTTCAACAGAATTTCTCAAAAGAAAACAAAGTGATCAGACCATTAGAAAAGTTCCAGTAATGCTACATATTGTCTTTGATACAAAATAGAATGGAGGAAAAGCCAGTCTTAATAGATTTTTTGCAGACTATTTTCTACATTAACCTAACATGGACTAGCATACATGTTATGAAGAAAAAATATGCTCATGAAGTGGCATTTTTAAAATCATTTAAATATTGTGGATTTTTTTAAGATGTTTCTACCAAAAAGCGAAAACAAGTTAGTAATTTTAGACATTAAAATCTAATCCTTCAGAAGAATACCTAGAGCAAGATATCTCAAAAGATATGACCTTTTAGTATTTTTCATGCTGTGAAACTCTCATAGTGAATATTCATCGTTTTTATCATACTTATATATTCTTGGTTTATGAAGGAAGATATGATAATGGTCTCTAAATGAATTAAAATATATTTAAGAACAATCAGAGACTAGTTATCCATGACAATCAATGAGAACATAATAAGTCATAATAAGTTCAGAATGAAGTAGAAAATAAGAATTAAGTAGGGCCCTTTGAGAGGTGACTATTAACAGCACTAGAATATGAGTTTTGGTCATTTCTCTGCGCTTTGTCCCAAAACAGATGGTTGAACTTCAACAATGATATATTCAAACCATGAACAGCACTGGTCTGCTATGCTATGGAGAAAGCAGACAGAGTATTTGAACTCAAATTTCAGTGTTTAGACTCAAATAGTTTTATTCATTTGGACAAATGTAATTATAACCCCAAAATACTTCTTCACCAGAAATTAATCATTACAGACCAGCATGTTAACTTCTCATTTCAAACACCTCCATACATTTCCCAGGAAACAGAAAACTGTGTGACGTTCCTAGAGAAGCTTCAGTTGTTCCTGCTCCTCATGTAACAATACCTAAGAAAATTTAAAATCTTCTCTGTCCTCAATACCTTTATAGGAACTTTCATTGGCTAATAGATTTAGATTTAAGGCAAGAGTAACAGGAATACTGAATTATTGTTTAAGTTTCACATATATCACCGCATTTGAAACGGAAGAACTGGAAATCAAGGCCCACTCCACCTACTGTTTGTTCTTGTGTAATTAGATAGAATTTAAATCTCTCTTACCATCAAATACCTCCAGCTCATCAAATTGCTTTTCACTTTGAAACATTTCTACAAAAATGGAGATGTTATATCCTGGCTCAACCTTAATAGTCCAAGAACATGTCTGAGAGTTGGGATAGGTGCCTGGATAACCTGGACTGAGGATCACTCCTGATGATTCTGTACGAATTTCATTTGCTGGACATTGTGCTAAAAAGGACACAAAAAGAACACTAAGTATAGCAATGAAACAAAGTGTTTCTTCTCCATGAAACACATGCTTCAGGTTGACTTTCCAAATGAAAGCATGTTGAAACCATATTCTAGATGGAAGGGAAAAAAATTTCCCTATAATATGCATAGAAACAGGACCACTTTTATAAAGCTTGCATTTAGAAAACATTATATTAATTTTTTAACTATAGCAAAGTATCCATCCAGAAAGAAATATGTTAGAGCCCAAAGCAGTTTCAGTCAAGGAATTCACATGTATTGGTGAGATCATTCACACAGGTGAGGTGGTAAAAGTATCGGTAAAACTTTTTATTTGGAAATTGTATTCTATCTGAGGTCTTTAAAAAATGACACAGCATTAAGAATTAAGCCTGTTACAGGAACATAACAACATATTGGAACATCTAGACATAGCAGATAATTTGAAAGTATACAATTTTTATGTAAAGTGTTTATTTTGCATACAGAATGCTCCAAGTCATCCAAGTAAGACGTTCTTAGCAACAACTTCCCCTGTTAACGTCTGAACTTTAAATTTCACCTGGTATTCACAGATCTCACCATACTGAAAGGAGTATAGTATATTAAGATAATGTAAATTTTATACCCTAAACACTGGTTTGATTAGGAAGTTTTGTTAGTCAGTATTTTTATTAAATATTTTGCCTCTCATGCAAGACTCATTTTTTCAAATCTGTTTCCTGTTGAAGTCTGATGCATTTTGTCCACAGTTTCATAATATATGTTCATTTTAACAATATTTTTTTGGTTAAGATTTACAAATATACCTTAACAGAAATGAATTCCCGGAAATCATCTGGCACAGTACTTAAATAAAGGTTGGAAGGTGAAACATAAAACAACAGAGGGAAAAGGGATCAGCAGAAAAAATATACTACAGGGGAAAATCCACATATAAACATCAGAAACATTAAAAACTGGACCATTTCCCTCAGAAGGCATTTTGCAAACTTGGAGGTGAAATTTAGGTTCAGTTGCAGCTAAAATATTTCTTCTGTTGGAGAGAAAAATGTCAGACAGTGAAAAGGAGAGACGTAATATGCAAGTGCAAATAGGCCATCAAGCAGGGGAATAAGATCTGGGTTGGGGAAAAAATGGTGAGCAAATCATTTTTCTTTGGCATATATCCCTTCCTGCTATCATTTGACAGCACTGGCTGCAGCAGACAGTGTCTCTAAGAGGCAAAGCCATTTTTCATAGAAGATCCTAAGAGAGGGAAAGCCCATGGGACAATGGTATATAAAGCAGTAAGAATTATTTTGATAATAATCCAGAGATTGCCTCTTGAAGTAGAAACACTTGTAGTAAAATTACACCCAGAAATTCCACACGAACTTCTGTCTAAGCACTGCACTGTGTTTAATGATGGTAGCTTCTCTCATTCTCTCAAAATGAAACACACTGCTACTTCCTCTATTCTTCAGAATAACACAAGAATAACTTGGGAAAATACAGTCAAAATGCGCTCTGACTCATAAATCTGCAGAAAATACAAGTAAACCAGCAAATTCACAAAGAAAAAAATCGGGTACAAAAATATCATCAGATAAACAACAATGATTTTCCCCACGGTGTTTCCTGTCAGACATGAATAAAAGTGCACATCAGTGATGAAGAGTAGTTGACATGACACAGTTCCACGACCTGCTTTATCCTGTAGCATCATTCCTTATACTACAGGACTATTTTAAGAAGGAAAAAGGTGGTTTTTATTCATCTAATATCGCCTTAACTGAAATGTTTAGTAAAAATGGTAACACCTACTAGAGCAACTTGAGAATTAAGAGCTTATCTTTAAAGTCATAAATTACAAGTATCTTAGAGAAATAAGTGATGCTGCCAGATTTTTCACAGTAGGACACAGTGACTCTTTCCAACACTGGAATACTGCAACCTCTTTGGATAAACTATGGTCTAGAAATGGCTACAATCAACTAAACATGACAAACAAGAAGTTCTGATGTATAGGTCATTTGGAATGGGATATGGGAGTGTAGGAAGTACATCGGGAGTGGTTTTGTAAACATGCCATATCTAAACACTGGCAACACAGATGCTAAGGACACAAATGTCTTTTGTTGCCTGCTTTTCCTCTGTATCTTAGAGAGTTATGAAAATAACCATTGGTCAAATTATTCATGAAACCAGTTATATAGTAGCCATTCAGATTTGGGGCTTGCAAACAAAATCTGGATGTTACACAGATACAGTCCAGACAAGACTAAAGTCGGGTGATCTCATTACATGGAAAGTGTAATAGCATAATTCTTCCAGAGAAGTTTACAGCTGGGTTAATCTAAAAGGCTACTATTGCCTCCTTTATATGGGTGCTCTTTCAGCTAAGTCACCACGGGTACTGTTTTCAGAGGGGTGTCCTCTAAGTATCTTTTTAAGAACTTGCTGAATGGACTCTGTTTACTTACTCCAGTATATGAAGTTTTTGGAATCTTGGGTGGAGGATTATCAACTAAGAATAAGATTCAAAATTACATTTTGAAAAGCTTGAGATCAATGTATAGTGATCCTAAGAACACTGTCACTAAGTGTTGAGATATTATTCACTAACTCAAGAAATACACTGCAAACATCTTTAAAAATGGAGTCAGGGAAGTAATGAAATGAAAAGATAGAGGAAAGTCAACAGTTCAGAGAAGTGGAAAATCTTAGTTTCTTTTGGGATAAAAGAAATGTCATAGAACAGGAAGAAAGGCACACTCAGCACAGACACTGACTGTGATCATCTCAGAAACATGTGGCAGTGCTCCAGAGAAGAACTGGTAAGAATGGTCTGCAAAAAGAAAAAGAGACAGGAGTAGAAAATTGTGTATGGGAAAAGAAAGGATAAAAAACTCACAGAAATTACTTTCTCTGCCTTTTTGTTTAAGCTGCTTTGCTGTTGGATTATCTAGTTTTCCTTGTAAAGACATCAGAAAGAAAAAGTGAAGGAAAGAGACAAGGAAACAGCTTATTTTCTAGGTTTGAAAAATTAACAACAAAATTTATTTCAAAAGCATGTAAAATCCATCAATACCAGAGAAAGACTGCTCTTAGCGGTCCTCATCCTCTTGCAGCCAAGTCTTAAGAAGGGATCTGAAACTAATTTATTAACCACTGGGGAAAATGTGCCTTTTGCAGATGTTTCCTCATGCCCTTCTCTCATGATTGAGGAAAAGTATGATGTTGCTTTGTAATTAAGAACATTTCTTTGGTGAGTGAATATTAAAAATCAGCAGCTTAAAGGTCAGAGTATTTCCTTGAACACACTGTCATGTGTACACATTTCTTGTACAGATCAATGCAACGATGCCAAACTGATTTTTGCCTTTTTGCTTTTATGTATTCTTTATATATTTGTAGCTCTGTAGCCTATTATTGTATAACTACATAAATTAGTAGTTATCATTTCACCTACTCTGTTAGACAGAAAGACAGAACACATTCCTAAAGACTCCAATCCTCTGGGGACCAAGGTTAAATTCTCTGGGAACCAAGGTTAAAATGGCTTCTTGAGATATTTTCTCATAAATAAAGTTTAGTTAGTATCTAAAGGGGTGTGTGTGTCTGTGTGTATTCAAAAAAGGGCTGAACCATGGAGGAATTACCTCAATACTTGTGTTTCTAACTGGGGATTCTTGCCAGTTCTGCTAATTTGGGAAACACAAAATTGTGCCCATTTTATGTTAGTGTGCATCTTCAGCACATTTTCAGTGTGTATTCCAGCGTGTTGTGCACCATAAAAAATCCTTTATAAAGGCAACCGCATTTTTATCACCTGTGTCTGACTTTTTGTCTGACTGCTTTTAGAACTGAAAAGGACTGCTGTAAGAATTCTTTCCTCCACATGTTCTACTGTATTCACTTACTGAACTTCAGAATTTTACTAACAAGACACTTTCCAAAAAGGAGAAATAATGTTTATGTGGAAAATATGTACCTCTCTCATACAAATCAGTGCAAATAGTGATGCTAAGGGTGAAAGGAGATATTGAATATTCTGCGGTGGTACTGAGACAAAACCAGTATATTCCTAGAGCAGAAAATTCAAGTAAAATCAAAACTATTATGTTCTTCTAACCTTTAAACAGCTCAGTACCTCTCTTGTGCTAGGACAGAAGTGACCAAATATTTTTAAACACTGAGCCGTATCTTTAAAACTTCCTATTGCCAAGATTTACTTCCTATGGCTAAGACTCATTGGACAAGAGGTCTCTTCCAATCTAAGCTGTTCAAAGCAGATGTACCACAGGGACTTATGAGAGGAACAGCTCTGGAGTAGTTCAGGGGCAGGGGAAGGCAGACTGTGTATAGTTCCTTTGCAGCCTGGGAAAGCTGGCTGCACCGCAGGGTTATGTGGCAAATTGGCACTGCTCACCTCAGAGCCTTTATTGCCTTTCTGCACCCTAATGAATTACTCACCAATTCCTCTCCAGTACAGCTTAGCTGCTGATTATGGAACTTAATCTCTAGGGTGGAAGCTGCACTTTACAAGATTTACATTTTACAAGATTCATACGGCTAAAGACATAAAACTGAGATACTGAGACAGTAAGACTGCTTCACCTTGCTCTGTAAAACAAAAGGCACATCCATTTTTCAGTACCACAGCTAACACCTATAATTTGAATAAAAATAAACTCCACAGTGTTATTATCTTGAATTAACCATATATATGACAGATGAAAACAAAAATCTGCTATTTCGAGTTTTTTTCTATAATATTAGCTCTCCCGTTGTATCATAATATTTAAAAATAGCATACTCCTAAATAAAAAGTGCTCTGTTTGAGGCATACATATTTGTGTTGGGTCTAGCTGAAATGGAGTTATTTTTCCCCACAGCATTCCCCTCACAGTGCTGTGCTTCATATTGGTAGCTAGAAAGGAGTTGATAACACAGCAGAATTTTGGCTACTGCTGAGCAGTGCTGGCACAGCATCTGTGCTGTCTCTCCAACATTCTGCACAGCCGCCTCCCAGCAGGCTGGGGGTGGGCAAGGTCTTGGGAGGGGGCCTAGTCAGGACAGCTGACCCAAACTGACCAAAGGGATATTCCATACAATACGACATCGGCTCAGCAATAAAAGCTAAAAGGAAGGAGGAAGAAGAGGGTGTACTCATTATTTACAACAGCTGCATGTGCTAAAGTCCTGCTTCCCAGGAACTTTCTGGAAATTGCCTGCTGATGGAAAGTAGAGAACAAAATATTTGGCTTTTTGCTCTTCTTGTGCATGTGACCTTTCAGTTTTGCTTTAATAAATTGCCTTATGTTGACCTACAAGTTTTTAATCCATCTTATTTCCTTCTCCTGTCTTGCTGAGAAGGGGAGTCATAGAGAGTCTTGGTGGGCACCTGGTGACCAGCCAAGGTCAATCCACCACAATATTCTACTCTTAATACTGTTTTTTTTATATTTGTCAGTCAACTAACACATTAACATATTTGATACCCCATGGACTCTCTGCTGTCGATTAAATTACAGGTTGACTCAACTCCCTACAGATTTAGAAGTTTAGGAATTGATGTGAAATTTCCCAGTTGAGAAAATCTGAGCTGCAAAATTGATTAGATGCTTTAGCCCCACAATATATTTAATTATCAATTATTTATAAGTAAATACCATTAATTTTAAAAGTAGCTATTGTAAAATAGTTTGTAATAACAGGAATAAATACTAAAAGCATGCTTTAGGCACTTTAGAGGACACAAGTAATGTATTTTACATTCATTTCTAATGGCCTTGTTGTGCATGTAAACTCCAAGTAATGTAATTTGTTAAACTTGCATAAATTCATGCAAGAGACAATGCTTACAGAAAAACAACAGGAAATAACAACTATCTTTATTTCACACAGTCACGTGTAATTGTGTGCAGTGGGGTAGTGTCATGAGAAGGGTAATTCTGCATAGCAGCATTACACTTTCATCATATTCTAGTTTTGAGGAACAGGTTCCCTAACATGGCTTTTGGAGAAATCTGATTCAGTTTTTTTGGGGAAGGCCTGACCAATCTTCCTAACTCTACTGCTTCTGATATCCTCATCTTTGATTTTGCTTTTTATTATCACCACACTACCTCTCTAATTAATTATCACACTACATCTTTAATTTAAGTGGTTTGAGCAGCCATATTACCTTACACTAAGCACTCATTATCTGTTTAACTAGTATCTCATTTTTTGTGACCAGTACAGGGATTTTCTTGCAGTCACAATGCTCATCCTGCTTTAATTTACATCTCTACACTTCCGTAACAGAAAGTAAAAAATGAAAGATATTTGTAGCAAGAGGATAAAGGGATAGGATGAGAGCAGCAGCTCCAAGTGTAGAAACAGAAACCACAAGTGTTCATCTACTGTTAATCATAAACTGATGTACACTGACAGCATGTTCTGTAGGGTTACCTAGGGCTCTGCATGTTAGAAAATACTTGGCAAGTTAAGACAATACCAAACATTTTGAGAAAGTCCATCCTCAGACAGGAAGGGAAAAGGAGATGTAAGAAAACTGTGCTGTGGTGTGATTATAGCTGCTCTGGAGGCCATTTATTGAGAATAAAGTAGAAGTGTTCATGCAGACTGATTTTTCTTGCCTGTCAGATACGTCATAGACTCATATACAGTATCCTAGAATTTGGCCTTCTTTCATATAAAAATATATTTTTGACTACTACAACAGTGTAGTGACAGCAGCTCAGGAAAATGGAAAGTGTTCTTATATCTTTAAAAAATATGAAGCTGATCTAAACAAGGACAATATGAACAATTGTAAGTTACAGGTAAAATGTAGAAATATGAGAAGGCAGTTCAAAAATTAGTTTGAAATACAATATGCAAATCGCATAGCAAGCAGCAGTTTGTTTTCAAGTCTATGAGGATCAAATATTTTGGTATAAATGCCATTCCATCCTGCATCACTCCTAAAGAAATAGAATAGAATTGGACAGGGTATTGAGAAGGATGAGAAGAATGATTAAAGGTATTAAATATCTTCTAGTCTACAGAATCATGCCATAAGTATGGGGAATAGAGAACAACTTGTTACTTATTTTTTTCCTCATAAGAACTGGAGGATATGATGTGAAAACAGCAGGTGCCAAGTTCAAAGCAGACAGAGAAATAACTTCACATACCGAATAAATAAATTGTGTAACTTTTTGCACAAAAATTTGTGGATTTAAGGCATTTACATGAGTTCAAAATAGAGCCAAATAATTCTACTGAAGAAACAGTCCTACAGGATTCAAAATATAAAGAACATCGCTAGCTTAAGAGTAGTTTAGCTACAGTTGGTTTGAGGCCTTAATTAACTGAATGTTTGCAATGATCTTCTATCCTTCACTAGAAAATCATTAGTGGCCAGTGCTAGATATGGAACACTGAGTACATTGTCTAGTATACAGAATTTCTGGTCTGAAGCAGAAAAACATATTTCCTCCCTTCAGATACTTAGGTTTACAAAGTGAAACATGAGTACTTTCAAATATTTATCCATGAATAAACACTGAATAAAGACAGTCATTAGAAGCACAACTTTTAAATAATCTACCAATATTTCGTATGATTCATAAATATAAGCTAGGGTTTTATCATAAAATAGGAATTAAATTCAACATTTATCTCCCTAGTAATACTGGAGAGGCTGGGATAGAAAGAAAACCAAGTAATTTTACTTTCCAGAAAGGAAAATTAAATTTATTTAAAGATACAACTTGGTTGAAGAAGGGAAATCATCCCAATTTACCTCAAGAAACTCCTCCCTTATGTCTGTCCAAAATAACTGTGTCAGAATCTTACTCTAATGCCTCCAATTCTATTGTCTACTGTCTCTGAATCACTCGATGGCACTTTTATTTTTCATTATCAGATTATTTCTTTTGATGTCGTTCTTGTAACAAAGTTTTGTTGTATTCACAGGATGCAGCCAGAGGAAGCACAGCAGTTTGCAAAGCATCTGAAAGAATTGTTATGGATGGGTAATCCTTATCAGAAGCTCCGAATATCTCTGTAGATTTTACAGTAACTGTTCGGTTTACTTCAGGCTTTCATTTTACATTTACACTCTAATTGACATAGTCAAGTGTTAAGTTACTGCTGTTGCTGTTAACTAAAAAGTAAAGTCTGGATTTGCAGTACAATCATCTTATTAAAATATTGCATTTATAACAGAGAAATACGTTGATTAAAAAAAGAAATAATCAGAAACATTAATAAGTATTCAGTTATCTGATCAAGAAAGATATCAAAGTACACAATATTCCCATTAATTCTGCAAATTTTATGGTGAGGATCCTGAAAGAATAATGATTTTTTTCCACTCAAAACAAGGATATGGAGGCCAATCTCTGAACCCATGGCAGATCCCAGCAAATTGTATGCACAAGTCAAAAAAGGAGAGGTAAAAAAAAAATCTCTAACTCAAGTATGGGGGTTCATGCAGACAAATTACTTATAGATGCATAAAATATGTTATGGCATCAATAAACTAATACAGTTGGTATTATGAAGTCTTTATTAACTTTTAAATCATGAAAGTAGAGAACCAGGGTAACAGGAAGGAAGATACAGATAACGGCCATTATTAAAGTGTCACAATAATTGTTGTGCTTCTAGCACTACCTCTTGTGTATATGGATGGTTTTACCTCATGATATGGAAGATACTCCATCCATAAATTTAAACTTGGATAATACAGAATGGAGAACTTCTGTTCACTTTTTGATTTTCTTAAATTTTAATGATAACATCAGTAACATTTTACTCCATAAATTTTGAGGTACTTCAGGACAAAATTCTACACCTGCTTTCTTGATCACTTTTTCAACATTTCAAACCCTTTTTGTCATCCACTATTTAACAAAATGAACTCAAATATAGAAAAAACCAAATAATATATCTTGAAAAACAAATTTTGGAAGACTGAACCCAAATTTCCCAGATGAACTTGTTTTTCCATGAAGACGAGGAAATTATATATAAATGTGTACCTAAACATTATTCATATTAAATTTTTAATTCCTTGTTTGAAATGCTGTAATTATTAACACAGTATAAATAGTTGATTTTCAATACTTTGAAGGATTGAAATTTGCCACATATTATTTTAAAACAGCTTTTTCATGTGACTTTTTTATAAAATGCCACCATATTTGTCAAAACAAAGAGAATAATTTCTTTTTTTACTTTGAAAGTTTAATTTATATTAATATTTTTGGTATTCTTCAAAAGTAAAAAGAAATCCTTGTTTGATATGAATCAATATAAAATATTTTAAATTAATTTTAGAAATCAGGAATGATGGAGTCAAATAGTTAAAATCACTTCTCATTGGTTTTAAAGAATAAAATTTCTACATAAAGTTCTTAGGGCTGAACGTATAAATACATGTGCATTTCTTAGATATTGAAGAACTAAATGGAAAATTTTCTTTTAAGCATCAATGAAATGACAGTGCCTAAAATTTTGATGCTTTCTATAGGATGCATATTAATGATATATACACATCATGCAAATATATATTTACCTTCACAGGATGGAGAGGATCCTTCAAATTGTAACTGTGCATTCAGTTTGCAGGTTAATATATCTTGTCCAACAAGGGTGAAACCAGGATGGCATCTGTACTTCACAAAATCTCCTGAAAAAGGTATTGGAAAAAAAAGTTAAACCTCAAAAAATCCTTCAAACAGAAGTATATCAAAATCTGAGATGGAAGATGAAATAGCTTAGTTTAACAAGAATTCAAGTAAAAACAGAAGAAAATCAAAGAAATATTATCTTTTTACCTATTTCAAAGTCATCATCTTCTGTAAACAAATCTGCATGTGGAACTGTGGGTGGAGGCTGGCACTTCCTGAGCTGATAAGCTGCAAATTTAAGTGAAAAAAGTTAAATACTGCTGTGTTAAGGAATATTTTTCTATTTTCCACAGAAAATTCATTTCATATCCATGCTTCCCAAATTACAAGAGCTGCACTGAACCTCATGGTGTCTCAGTTACAATATTTTCCAAGTTAAATGTCATTACATGACACGAGCCTGGTGGGACACTGGAACAGGTGGCCCAGAGAAGTTGTGGATCCCAGGAATTATACAAGTCTAGGACTAAAACTGGTCTAGTGGAAGATGTTCCTGTCCAGGGCAGGGGGGTTGGAACTGGATGATCTTTAAGTCCCTTTAAATTTAAAACATTCCATGATTCTATGACTCTTTAAGGAAAGTCTCTTTTCTGCTTTTCAAATCTGTTTCAATAAATTGTGAGCAATCTCATAAGAAAGGTGAGGACTAAAATGATTATGTTTCTAAAATGGACTAGAATGCCTAAAAGAGTTGAAGAAGACATTTCTGGATCAAAAAAAAAAATCAAAACAGAAATAAAGATTATGATGAGAGTGCAAATACTAAAGGAAAACTCTCCCATTCATGGAAATAATTTACCCTCAAACCAAAATTCTCTGGACAACATGATAGTCGTATCCTCTTTAGTTTTTTCTTCTCAAGTTAAGTGTATGTATAATGTGACCATGTAACATGATCTCGTTTTAGGAGAAAAGTACAGACAAGAAAAACATTTCAGATCCTGAGTAACAATTTCCTATGGACCTCCCCATGCAAACAGGTATCTCAGGTACTCTCTTTCTGTGACATTTACTTTGTGAATTAATTAATTGTATATTTTTGATTTAGAGTTCAGAAGGCTAATAATCTTCCATTTATTATGCATATTTTGGGTAACTTAGTTCTAATTAGAATTAGAATTGTAGTTCAGCTTTTCACTTCTGAGTTAGATGCCTCATTGTCACCACATTTAGCCCTGAATGTAACTTTGAAACAAAGTATTTTGCTATATATCAGTCTTTATGCTGGAGTTCAACATTACCATAGCATCTCAGAAACTTTTCTGACCATGAGCCCTAGGCATGATCAGCTGAAGAATAATTTCAGTAAAGAAAGTTAAATCTTAAATCTTATTGAATAAATAGGCCAAAGTAATTAAAAGAGTAAGAGCTTAATATTAGATGACCATGGTTAACATTCAAGATAGAACACAGTGTATTAAAAGCTTGAAATTGACCTTCTTAGGATTTTTTAAATATGTAATTTAAAAAAAACCCTCAAAAGTACTGTTATTTAAAAATAAACAAACAAACAATCAAACAAACAAAACCCACAAAACAACCTCCCAAAACCCAAAAAAACAGCAAATCCAAGAGATCTGGTAAATCAGTAAACCACAAAGTTAAGAAATATTTTTAAAATTCACTAAATGATTGCGGTAATTATTATTAATTATGTAAAGAAAACTGACCATGAAAATTGAGGACAAAGAATCCTCCTGTTGAAAAATCACTGTGAAATTTGAGGAGGACTTGATTGGTAGAACTGTAAGCTGTCTCCAGAGCTGTGTTCCCACTGAAAACTCCTAGCTGAGGTGAATTATGGTCAGGACCATCCCTGGAACGTAAAACATTTAGAAGTCAGCTGAAAAACTAATGTTCTTAACATTCAAATTAACAGTCTCTTTTCTCTTGAGCACAGTTTAATTTTTTTCTAAAAAACGGTTTTCCTAAGGATTTAAAATTAGTTTCTTCTTGTTTGTGTATTTCTAGCAACACAGAATACTCTTTCCAACTTCAAACAATTATATCTTTTTAGAGACCAGAGTGCTTTGCAATAGTTTTTATATTTACATGAGCAAAAATTTTAGTGGTGGCAAGAAATTTTCAATGTGTGTTCCTGCAAAAAATTTTCATGTACACATCAGATGTAGAAAAAACAAACAAACAAACAAACAAAATAGAAGTCTTGTAATGATAATATTTCTAACATTTTGACCCAGGTACTACAAGTCTTCAAGTCATGGTTAAAACACAGGGTCATGGAAATTTTAAGTTACTCTGCCATTTAAATCAATTCCAAAGATTCAAGGGTATGTCCTAAGGGGAAAAAAAAACAAAACAGGAGGAAAAAAAATGAAAAAAAATTTTGTGCTTTATATTTTTCAACAGTAGGATAAGACACTCAAAGTGTCAAAGACACCAAAAAATATACTGCAGTACCATCAGGCTTCATTCACTTCCAGTATCATAATGTAAAACATTCAGGCCTGAAAAGTTAGAATGAATAAATAAACAAAATTCTCTACTTTTTTATCACTGGAGTATTTTTTGAGCTCTACAACACTTATTTCTGGTTATTTTGTATACTAATGTAATGAATCGAAACTGAATGATAAAACTTTTGTGATATGTTATTTTAGAAGGCTTGAGATTATCTAGAATGTCTGAAGGCTGTTAGCTTTTGACCTTTCACTGTCTTTTAATGAGAGAGTTATTTATTCACCTCAGCTGTATCTTTAAAAAGCCAAGTATTATACATATACATATCATGTATTTTACACTTGGGTTTACAGGTAACAAAATACCAGAGGCAGCCAAATGGCCAAATAGTTCAGAAAGAGTTGTGCATGTCTATAAACTGTCTGAAAAACCTCACCAACAGCTACAGGAATAGTGGACTAGCTGGGAGATAGGAGCGGCTGGCACACACAGGAATAAGTTGCATCCTATATTCCCTGCCCACTTTCCTTTTCCTGAACTATCTGCAGCATGTATGAGAAGTCACTTTGCACATTGTGTGGGGTAAGGACCAGGGTTAGACAGAGATGACGTGTCCAACACCTTGGGCATTATCTATGCCTGCTCCTGAGTGCAGTAAATCTTTATGCAAGGATTTAGACTGCTCTAAGGACTCTTCCTTCAGCTGAGGTCACGAGTTGAATGGATTTGTGTGGAAAGAAATACAAATTCAGAGAAGAGGAATGTACAATATGAAGCTTAGAGACATGGAGGTACAAGGCCTGATATTCTGGGTTAGAAAATATAAAAAGTATGTCTATCAGACATATTGAAATATTAAGAAAATTTAAGACAATCTTACTTAATGCCTAAATTAGTTAATGTCTAAAGATGTCAGAAAGTTTTGCAAAAATGAACATATTTTGTCTGTATGGTCATGGAATGCATAATTCAACACAGTGTAGATTATTACATCACTTTGACCTTACATGGCCTCATCTTAGAGAAGAGAGAGTCAAACAAGATCTGATTGATAACTGAGTTCGAGCCTCAAAGTACTTTTGGAACAGTATTCTTAAAGAGTTCATGCAGTGATATATATTTTTTTCAGATAATCTTAGAAGTTGCTTTAGGATGTTCTTCAGCACATATGACAACCTAAAAAGTAATACTAAGAAAATCTGTAGCTTGGGACAGTGAGACTTGATAAAACATTTAGAAAAAAATCCCTTCTGTTTCAAAAATTGCATACCAAACTGCAATGTAGTCATTCACAGGTTCAGTCTGAAGTAAGGTAAAGTTGATATAAATCCCGTGGCCTGGAGGTACAATAATTAACCAAGTACAGTCCTTGGAATTTGGATACTCATCTGGAAATCCTGGGGAATAAACTGTACCATTCTGAGCAGTTACATTATAGCCACAAGGAGCTGAAAAGAAAACAAATGAAAAAAATTAGTAGCAGAAAATAGTTTTTCATGTTACAAATGGAAAATCAAAATGCTACCAAATTCTTAAAGCTCCACGAGCCATGGCAACCTAAGTCTTAAAGACAACCTCTTCCTTGGTTGGTTGCTTCTCAAATAAATATTGAAATTTCTAAAAATAATTTATGCTGATGTCTTTTAGGTTTCATTTCTTAAAATTCAGCAGATACTAGTAATATTGTTTGCATATAATTCTTGAAACTAAGTCCACACATCATTTAAAAAGGGGCACCTTTTGTTGGTATTCAAGATTAAAAACCAAATAAGCAAATAGTTTCCATCGATAAGTTGCATGTTTCCATCCAACTGAACTCTAACTGAACCGGAATACAATTCTGGAAAAAATAGGCTGGATGTTCTTTCACTGGTCCAAAACCATTATGCTTTATTTCTGACAGGTTTGAGTCATATTTAATGGGGATTCACTTGCAGATTGTATGCTAATTATCCTTATGACAAGTAAAATGGGGATACAGACACAAATTTGGGCACACTTGCTCAATGAAGTCTGTAGCCAAATCAAAGCTATGAAAAGGCTGACTTTAATCAAGGGTAGCAAATATGTGATAATGTGCTCTTGAGCCTCAGTTTGGAAGAAATATTGACTGAATATGGATGAAAGCATGTATCCATGTAGACATATGGCCATTAGTGCAAATTAATGAGTCTCACCCATTAGAGTGAGACCTTAATCTCATTTATGGGCACTCAGTCTTGCTCTAGAACATTTCTCATTAGCTCTTACCATTAAGCTTATGTTATTATTGTCAGTTTTCCTGTGACTCTCCTTCAGACCTTCTTCATTTCTTTTTCAACTTAACAAGTGATGAAAATAAAAACAGAAAAAAATTGATAAAAGGAAAAAGGAGAAAAACAGGAAAGGAAAAGGGAAAAAGGAAGGAGGACTGAGAAAAGCAGAAAGATGTCTCATCTTCTGTATTTTTTAAAGCTGCTATACTGTTGTGGTAGAAGGTCATCTGGCTAGCTGATGAATAGCTCTCTTTGGAGGAGTTCTTTTAATAATCACAGGATTTATAGGACAGGCAAAGGAGGCTTTAACCACTTCACTTTCCTCATCCATATTGGTACTAACTTGTAGGATGCATTTAGCGCACTTTCTGTCCGGACGCAGTCCTGTGCGATGTGCTCTAGGATGATTCTGCTGGAGCAGAAGGCTGGACAAGACGACCCACTGTGGTCCCTTCTAACCCAACTCAGTTTGTGATTTTGTGATTCTGTGATTCTGTGAACAGAATGGCATCTGCTCCTGAACCATGAACATTTAGTGGCCAACAAATGAAACCAGCTAAGGAAAATGAAGGGTTGGTTCTCTCTCTCTGATTCCTGATTACCTGTAGAGGCCAAGGGCATCTGATACTGTCTGTCAGCTCTAGGAGTTCTGATGAGAATGTGACTCAAACCCACATTTTACTGTTTCCTAAACCCCATGCCATGGTCACATCATCTGGTCTCAGAAATCCACTCTGTTCTCTCCATAGTACTCCATGTTTACAACTAAGACTGCTTTGACAAATATGCTTTCTACGGGGAAATATACTTCCTGAGACTAATATTAATTTCTAATTAATATACAGTAATATACAGGATTTTTCTGATTGAAGTTTTATATTTAAATATATTTTGAGTTTACTATATTTTTGACAGTTTATTAATGGTGTTAATGATTGAATACACTTTTTATTTCCCTTCATTATTCTCTAATACTCAAGAAGGAATGTAGATTGATTGTATCTCAGTAAAGACAGTCTAATTTCTCTTACATGATTGTTAGCCATGAAAGATCAATGAATTTTGTCAGAAAAAAACCCTGTCACAAGTAACAAAACTCTAGTAGAGTAAGTAATACACCAGCTGTTACTAGACTTTCTCCAAAGATCTTTAAAAATCACAGAAAACATAAAATTAAACAGCAATAACTGGTTACATTTTGCACAAGATAAAAATAGCCTTAGTGTGAATAAACAAATCACTCTAAATTAACGATGTCGTTATGTTACACTTTGAATGACAGGCGTGAAGAAACACAGATTTTTGAAACAAGTAAGTGTATAATCAAATCTTCTGAACTATCAAATGCTAACAGGAGACCACATGTTGATTTATGAATGAATGAATGCCATACTATTTGTTCTCATGCTCATTTATACCTAATTCCAGATATAATATTGTGCATGGAAAGACAGTAAACATTTTTAAAATTCCACCCAAAGATACCCAAACTCAGTCATTACTGACAATTACATACATTATACCAAGACAACTACAGTAAATCACTAGGACAACTTGATTGCACAGCAGTAAAGTCTTAGAGCATGACTATATGACATGATTCTAGTAGGATTATTTGAGCAAAAATTAATCTAATTTTCTCCCACATACAGATTCTTAGCCTTCAAAAGTATGTACAATCGTATGTAGAAAGTTTTCGATTCAAACTTCTAAGAAAATTGGTCATAGCTAGGAAAATTACTTAATCCTTTCACTGATTTCTCTCTCAGATCCACTGTCAAATTACAACAATCAGAGTAACAATTTGTTTCCCCTGTAGAGAAAAAATCATGTATATGTCAAAATAATAATTTCAGCAGTACTGGGTGGAGCTTCAATGTACACAGATGAATTTTCCACAAGCAAGTAGTGTGCTAAATGAAGACAGAAAACTCTTCATGCCCAGTCAAAACAGAAATCAGAAATGGTAGCTATAAGTGTATACAACTTCACATACAATGGAGTTGCATGCATTCAGGCCTCAGCTGTGTGGAGGAGATGTAGATGATGTGGGTAGGCTTGGAAGGGAGGATTCACATGCACAGGAACCAGGCCAAATGTGAATTATAGAAATGTCAGTGGCAGAGGAGTGCCTTTTTGAGTTAGAAAATGAAGATAAAACCACTGAATTAAAACTATGGATGAGGGGACAGGGAAAAGAACGACTTTGTCTTCACATCATAAATATTATTTTGCTTCCTGCATATCATTTCGAACTGAACATATATTATTTACTCTTGTTTCATCTAAGAAAAAAGAAAATGCTGATTTATACCATAAAAATCTGCTTCTCCTATTATACACCTTAATGTATTTTAGGAAATATGTTTCTCTAGGGAGTAAAAAGGAGTAAGAAAAGATGGAAGGCTGATATGCCCTTTGGTGCTGCATCTGTATCACTAAAAGATAAATAAGGGGTGTTGAACTTTGGCTAGGTTTCTAACAAATTCTAAAAACACTGAATGTTAACACTTTACACTTCTATATCAATTTTTAATTAATATTTAAAAACTTTACCATATGTTTAACATGAAGAAAAATATTACGTATTTGTTTATAATGAACTTTTAGCATGAATAACTGTATTTTCTTCCAAAACATTGATATCTCCATAACCTAATTGCTTTTGAATAAAAGTATCTTCTTGATATAGTCCTTCACACTGAGTTTAAGATATTTTTTGGCAGTATCATGAGTTCTCATAATCAATACAACTGACATATATTAATAGGAACAATAAATCACTGCCGAGGAATATGATTCATAAAACATTTATGATTTATAAAAGCATTTAATATTCTGCCTTTATCTGCTTATACTACAGATTAGGATAAAGGCACTGTTCTTCAGCAAAAGCTGTGTTAGGTACAGGTATACAAGTAAACAAAAATCAGAAAGTACTGTAAGTTCTGAAGCAAAGGCACTCCCAGAAAGTTACCTTCACATCTGGGGAAATGATAGTTCCAGTTTCTGTTGATTCCATGTTGACAGGTGAGAACAGGCTGGCCCCTCAAAACATATCCAGGATAGCATTCAAATGACACTGACTGTCCCACGCTGTAATCTGAGTTCACTATATAGCCGTTCATAAAAGGAGGGGGATCGGGGCAGTTCTGTAACTCGTACGCTGGAAGAGAACACAGGTACTTTTTATTTCTTCATCAGCTCCCAACACAGGAAGTACATATTGATATAAAATCTGTAATGCAGTCAATAATAGGTAAACACTGGAATGCCAAGATCCAGTAATTCAGCGATTAACACATTAACAAAAGATAAATCATCCACGGGGACCATACAAAAATATTTTAGTAATGTACAACATAGTCATTCATTCCTTAAAATTGTAAGAAATACAATATTTTCACAATCCATTGGACTTTTAATTTATATTAAACTATGCCCAAAAAATCACCTGACCTAAAGAAATTAAAAGAAATTGAAATAATTAAGGAATGACTTTAACAAAACAGAACACCATAAAAATCTCAAAAAATTACAAATACCTAAGAAAGGAAAAGTCCTTTTAGATACATCATCATGCAAAAAATTGCTTTAATGATTCATCATATTTCATGTTGGGGTCTGTGTTTTTGAACACATCAAAATATTATTCAATGAAACACATTTAATTCATAAAAATCAGTGTGATGAAATTTCATTAAGAACATTTACTAAGATATAATGTAAGCAGTTCCATACAAAACAATAAAAAAGCTGTTTTTATAAAAATGTTATGCAGAATCATTTGCAAACATCTCCACATAAGTAGGATAGTAAGTTATTGCCATTTAAGAAATAAGTGTTAAAAAGATGAGTGCCTTGCTCTCTCTGAGCATTCAATTTCCAGTTAAGGAATACTTCTGTCAGAAGAAAGTTCAAACAAGAATAATAATACCAATGTGCTCAATATTCACATGTGTGGTTAAGTCCAAGCTCTAAAAATACAGAGAAAGAATATGATGAACATATTCTTGAACGAAGTATTTTGTTACTTTTTTCAAAATTAATCTTTACAATATGAACGCATCCATCCTAGAAGTGTGTACTTATCATTCTGAAATAGATTAAACAAGCCATTTCAGCAAGATTAAGCTAAACATGTATTTTAGATATGCCTAAGTGCTTACTTAAAGTCTGTACTTAATTGCTTCACTCCTGTCAATAAGTTTTTTAGTCATTGCTAATTACAGTCATGCTGTGCAATAAAAAGAAGATTTATTTTGAAACAGCCACCTTCTTTTCCCTAATTCCTTCAGTGAATCCAGAATACAGTGTTTGTAACGCTAGAAAATTGGAAAATATGTAGGAGTACTAGAAATATTCTGAAATCCTCCAAAAAATCAGATCCCACTTCTCTCAAATACCAAAAAATTAAGAAAAGAAATTGAAAACCTTAGAATAAAAATTAATTGCTACTGAAAGGGAATACAAAAAGGTTTATTTTTCCTTAATTGTGGTTCATTAATTTTTGTGCTAAATCTAGTAATGGCTCATTAATTTTTCATGTTATTATTACTCCCACTATAATTTGTGTAGTACTAATACAGATAATACTATTATTATCAATATCTTTAATACAAAATAGAGTAGTAGAAAGATTATTTAAGAGTACAGAAATCTGAAGGGTCCTGTATTAACACTGAAATATTAAACTATGTAAAAATCTATTTAGCAAATTATATTAAAAATAGAATAGAAAATCATTCCAGAAGGTCAGAGAACCTCACAGGTTTGTTTTGTTTAAAGATGCAGCAATGCATTACCCAACAGTTACAACAACAGTGTTTTGGAACAATGACAGTAAGTACTGGACTTTCTAAACTTTGATTGTAGAACCTTTTGAATACCATTCTTCCTTACTGGATAAGTTGTTACTATATAATATTCATAGACAATGTTTTGAAAGTATTTAACTCAAAATTTTTGAAGTTAGTATTAAAAATCAATTTCAGGAAAAAAAACCTCTCACTGATCTACATAAGAAAATAACATAGGAACCACTCTGGTGAGAGAGGAAATCCTGAAAGATTTGACAGAGGTGTTCCATAGACTAAGGAAGGATAACCATAAACTTGATTTGCCTAAAGCAGATCACCATAAATTTGAAGGTCAGTCAGTTAGGGGTGAAAGCATTTGCATATGAGCAGAGTACATCTGTTTGTTTTGCTATTTGTTATTTTAGAAAATAAGGTATAAAATTTTAACATTGTCTGCTTTTATTTCCTGGTATAAATCCTACAGAAGACTCATAAACTATTGGTCTGGTGATCCATGTAACTATGATATTATGATTTACAGGCCACTCAGGAAATTTGTTTTATAGTTTTAATATAAATATGAATTATATTCTTTGTTCTTTTGATATATGCAATAACACCTGATTTAACTGAGCAATTCATTATTCAGTAGTCATGACTAAGAAATACTGCCAACAAATCCTGATGTTACACCTTGAAATAGAAAGCTCTTTTTGAGTGTCATGCCCAAAGACTTGTTTGCTACTGAGCCAAACTGAGATTCTATTTCACTGAAGACAAAAACTCTAGTGAGAGCCTAAAATAAAATGTAAAGGAAATCTGAGAAAAAGATTTCATTCTTAATACTGGCAGCAGTCAAATACTTCAATTTTAAAATTATCTCATATAGCCATTTGGCATTTCTTTGTATATATTTTCTGCTGATAAGAAAAGATCGTAAATCACAAAAGAAATGTAATTGATTCTCTGCTACCTTGTTGTTATGGTTCAAATATATTTTCCATCTTACATAAACACAAGACTGACCTATTGGCTCTTCAAGTGCCACGTACTTCTGTAACACTTAAACATGGAAATAATTGCTTTACAGAAAAACGGTATTAGCAGAGAATTGAGCATGCCATCACTCAAATGCTAGGAAAGCTCACAATTAGCTCACTTAAAACTTTCATTTAGATTTATTGTACATTCCTCCAGTATCATGGTGTGTATAACTACAGACTCGATTAAAAAATCCCCTTCTCAGACTAGACCGGCCTATCATGAGTTTCGTTGGGAAAGCGCTTTAAAGTTGATCAAGTTCCAGCTTCCCTGCCATGGGCACGGACATTTTTCAGTAGAACAGATTGCCAAAAAGGCCATCTAGCCTGACTTCGAAGACCTTCTTGTTTCAGTGTGTCACCACCCTCATCTTATGTTTGTTATGTCCAAACTAAATCTACCATCTTTTGATTTAAAACTGCTGACCCTTCTCACTAAAGGCCTTGGTAAAAAGTCTCTTTTCTTTTTAAAAACACCCTCATAAATACTGTAAGGCAGACTGAAAACACTCTTACAGTTCCAATAATAGGAACTAGGACTTCCACAGTAAAAATAATACAAATTAAACATTTATTCTGCTTCCCTTAAAGAAGCTCTAGTCATAAAGGGAAAGATATGTGGAAAAAAAAAAAGATGTTCCAGAAATATTAAAAGCTGAAGTAACATTAATATAGACAGGAATTAAAACCCAGAAATATGTCTTATAAACCATTAGATTAAATGTGTTCTTTGCATTAAATTCTGTTATGAATCTCTCAAAGGCCATAAAAGCTAATTATTTCTTCTGACCTGGCACAACTTGGCTTGCCAATCAAACTTCTGGGACTGTTCTTCTCAGACCTAGTGTACAGAGACTGTTTCTATCTCAATATCGAGATTTGACATATATGGGGACCTCTGAAACTCAAGATCAAGTCAAATGTGATATAGAAATGTTCTTCTAAGTATTTGTGTTTGTTTCCTCTCTTTGCTACTTTACACAGGTGGCAAAACCGCAACACTCATAACAAGAGACAGTTTTTCTCAATGCTTCACTTTTGTAATTAAGCATTACAACAGGTATTTCAATAGTAGAAAAAATATTACTAAACTTAAATGTCACTCTTAAAAAATTAGGCACTTTTAAAGTCCTTTCGTTATCTTGAAAAAAATATATATTTTAACTTCTTCCAGTAGTTCAACAGGCAATCACTATGAACTTCCTTCTTGCTACAAGTGAAACAAAAGGTTCCACAAAAGAGAAATTCAGTAATCCATCTTTAACATAATGGAATACCCACCATTCCCTATGTATTGCAATTGCAAAGCTGAAGGGAAAAGAGAACATGAAAATATCACAGCATAAAACAATAAGGATCTGATCAGCAATGATACTGAGAACTGTAATTTCCCCAGGGTTCTGCTAAGGAGACAAAGCTTTTTAATGCATTCAGAAATACACAGCACATAAGTGATTCAGGTTATATTTTCAAATCCTGTGCTGTGAGAATTCACAGCCTTATGGATCAGCACAAGCTCCCTACAAGTATGGGTAGAAAATATTTTACAGTTCTCAGTGTACATCCACTTTCCTTCTTCCCCAAAATAATGTGTTCAGAGTACAATCCCAAGCTATATTAAGATTCAATCTCATAACCATTTTTCTGCCTTCAGAAAATCAGAAGAAAAATTGAGAAATAGCATTATTAGTTCCATAATTCACTCTACAATGCTCATATTCTTTGCTTTCCCTTGAGACAAGGGGTTGTCAAAAAACCTTATCCTTCATAAGATGCTAAGATCTCTAGAAAACTTCATTTTTTTTTATAGCATGCAAGCTTGATTGAATAAGCACAGCTATTACCCATCTCCTTTTACTTTTAGATTGGTATCTACAAAAATGGTATTTACCTGGCAAAAAAAGTCTGCTACCAAAGTGCCCTTACTTATTGTATTCAGGTTAGCA
Organism: Notiomystis cincta; assembly: GCA_013398075.1. NCBI lineage: Eukaryota > Metazoa > Chordata > Aves > Passeriformes > Notiomystidae > Notiomystis > Notiomystis cincta. The sequence continues at coordinate 105,131 of VZRX01022609.1, read as the reverse complement.
GAAAAGGCATTTATTTTCACTTAAAAAAATAATTCCTTGAATTGAACTGAGTTTAGTACCATAGAGTAAAAATCCTGGATATAATCTTAAACCCCTTTTAATGTAATTTAAATAAAGCAGATCAGATTAGAGTTAATTTATGCATGTTTATGGGCACTCCTAATATGCAACACATTCACTAAGACAATTAGAATGGATTTGGCAACTGTGACTGTAACTATGGATTCTTTTTGTCTACTCTTTTTAAGGGTAAATTAAATTAATTTCACTATTAGAAAAGTAATGTTCTTTTTTATTTATAAAACTTTCCCCCTCAATTATAGTATATTAGGACATCCTAAAATGAGATCAATTAGAAACAGTCTGAAAAAAACCCATCTGGTTAAATGTATGAAGGTGTCAGGAGCTCAGCTCCTTTTGCTTGGCTTTGCAAATTCATTTCTAGAAATGACAAAAGTGGAAAACTTGACTGTGTGAGCATCAGTTGGACTAAAAATAAATTCTTAGCTTTCCATATATAATATTATTCCTTTTGCCTATAAGAAGATTTTGAATGTGACACACATACCAAGCTCTCATATTTTATTTCCCTCCCACATTTATATCCCATGAATACCAGTAAGAGAAGACATTCCATATTAAATTGAGTTGTGACAAAGAATATTCTAACTGGGTAGCCAGCAAGCCAGACTGAATTGGTATCTATGGAGTAATGCTGCATCTTTCTTCTCAACAAGGGCTTTGTTGCAGAACTGTGAAATTTGACTGAAATTGGCCAATGGTTTCAAAATTGCATAACAAAGGTATACTCAGAAGCATGACAACCAGACAACAAAAAAATGCTAAATTCCATCATCCAAACAAATCAGGCTAAGACTTGTATGGCACTTGATTTACTGAAGGGAAAACAACGCTTCTAATAGGGAAGAAAGGAAAATGAAAAGAGTAACATTGAGTAATGAAGAATTATTTTTTAAATCACATTTCAGCAATTGCAGATAGTCTAACAGGAAGAGAGAGTAATTGAGAAATATAATATTAAAAAGAGTAGGAAAATCCAGAGATAATTCATAAGAAAAGATAACTAAGTAACAAGGGCAACAAACGTGGAACAGGAAAACAAAAGTCAGCTATGAAAACCAACATGTACTTTGTATGATAAAAAATAAAACAGACAATAAAATTGCTCAGTTGTAAAGCACTGGCATTTTCTTTCAGAGGGCAAGAGAAGAACAGGGAATATGTTGAAACACATATATACTTTCTGAAGTTTGTAGATTATGGATACCTAATTGAGTGTACAATTTCCTATGTGTTCTAAATGATGCTGAGCAATTTATTTTTGCTCAGTAATATGAAATTAAAAGAATAGAATTGCTAGATCTTCACAGTGGAAATGGCTAGTGCAATCCGTTATCTCAGAGGCAACAGAGAGTTTCTGCTTTGTGAAGAAAAATAAACACATGGAAGACAATTCATTTTTAAAGAAGAAAAGTCCCATATCTGTTTTTATACAATAACGAAAAGGAAGTAGACAGAAAACAGAATATAAATCAATTATAAATTCAATACAGTGAGTTTAGCTGGTAGACCTTAATCACTTAAAAATCAAACACAACAGTGAAAAAAAAATCAATAAATCATAAATACCTTTTAGAATAATTCATTTTTTCCAGCACTTGATTTTTTTTCAAGTGGATTATGTTGTCAGGTTTTTTTAATGTTTTAAACCCATAAATTTTTTTTACATACATACATACATACATACACTGACACACACACAAATATATATACACACACTAATATACTAAAATACTGTCTCTGTAGGTAAGGAGTAATACATAAAAATGAACTGCATGAGTTGTGTTTACAGAAGAAATTGTTTTGCTTCCCATTCATGGGAAGTATACAAATGGATGAATGTATATGCATTTGGTAGTGCAAATATACCCATAATTACACTTTTTGTGAAACAAGATAAATATGAGTTATGTCTTTTATTTGAAATTAGAATTATTCAAATATCAGTTAATTTAACTGTATCTCTTTCTTGGTTCTGATTTTTTTATTCTACAATTATAAATATTAGACTAATAACTTAGCTAAGAAAAGTTTTATCAAATTATTACTATTGTTGACAATTTAATATTTTTTCTGGATTTTTCCTATAAGTTCTTGGAAAATACTACTACAAGTTTCTGAATTTCAATGAATGAAATTTGGCATTTTGACATTTTCTTTTATTTTGACATTTTCTCTTATTTTGAGAATACTACTAACACAATCTTCATCACTTAAAAATATTTTATTATAAAGGTCCATGTAATGCAAAAATATTATATTTCATAATACCTCACTCTGGTTTTAAGTGAATTGCTTTTCCTATGTTTACATAATAGGATAAAATTTTACACTGTCACTAAAGCAGTCGTGCTTATACTTTTGTTGACAGCTGATGAGCTGCAAATGAAGAAGTAGAAAGCATGCAACTTATCTAAAAAGCAACTGATTTTAACAAGAGATGGCTAAAATGAAGCATGAAATAGAAGTTCCTATTTTATTGTGCCCTCTTCATCATATTCTCATTTATTTTGGAGTAGACCAAACAGTCCTACCGGAAAAAGAAGGGGAAGAATAGAAGAAAAAGTAATAAAACTATGAACTTGCTGAGTAAGCTACAATACTGCCTCTAGAAGAACATGGTATACAGTCTATAAAACCCCTAGGATTTAACTACTAATTTCAGGGCAGGAAATGCTGTTAGTCAGGAAGAGCTTGCTTTGGCAAGGAAAAACACACTAATCAGAGCCAGAACAGAGTACTGGAGAATATATAGAAAATGTATCGCATGGCTTTGTATTTTACTTATTTGTCATTTCTGTAATTTGACAATCACAATTATTATTGACTGCTCAGAAGGAAATTAACACTAGGTGGGTGTGATGTGACAATATTCCATGTTTGTAAGACTGTGTGACAGAACAAAATTCTACAGATGACAGAGAGTCATGGTTTCTTTGTGGGCATGCTTTATGAGCATTAGCCTAATTCAGGTGTTCAGAATTCCTCTCTGCCCACTGACACAATAGATATGATCTAACCATAAATGTATATATGTGTATGTATGCAAATAAATGCTCTGCTTGGCCTGGAAATTGTAGAGTTCCCTGTCTTCACAGAAGTTCATACGGTGGTGTGTCCCAGGTTTGTGGCTGCAAGAATACTGATAAACCCCCTAATGTTCTGCCTTTTGCTGAACAACATCAAGACCATCTCTGTTTCCCACTATGCTCTGCCAGTCAATAAATTGGGAGTGTACAATAGAGTAGGTCAGGACACAACCAGGCAGATGACTTGAACTAACAAGAGATCTTCCATATCACATAAAATCATATTCAGCAACAAAAGGGAAAATAGGAAGACTAGAGATATCAACCATCTTTGGCTGGGTATCAGTCTGCCAAAGGAATGGTTGCCTTTGCATCACTTTTATTTTCTTTCTCTCATCTTTACCTTATCCTTTACATATTAAACAATGGTTTTTATCTTGGCCCCCAAGCTTTCTTGCTTTTAGTATTCCTCTTCTCTTCCCCCATCCCACTGGGATGGGTAGGAGGTGAGCAAGGAGTTGTGTGGTGTTTAACTGCACGCAACACATAACCAAGGTACCCAAATTAAGATCCTGGAATAAGGTGGCATGAATTCCATCATGGATATCTGAAAATTAAACCAGCCATTCCAGTTTGCTAAACTGTTCAGATTCTGTAATGGTGCTCAACTGTTGACAGTAAGACTATTTTAAGAGTTCAAAAATATGCAGAAACTAAATGCTTTATTGTCACTAATGTGAATGCAAACAAGCAAATAAACAATAAAGATGAAGAAAAAAGCCAACAGAAAAAGCACACAAAACGTTCACATTTTCAAACATTGACTATATGTGTTTGAAAATGGATATAGAATGTGTTATGTGGCATTTTTTCATTTCCTGATAATTTTCGCAGAAGTCTAGACTGCAAATACATAACATAGAAAATTATAATACTTTTCACTTGAATATTTAAAATAACTTTTACCATTACATTAAACATAAAAAGAGTATATAAATAGGAAAACAAGACAGTGAATATTAGTAGTATGATCAGTAACAGTATAACTTAGGGAATGGAAAGGGTTATCAATTATGTGACCTTTGGCAAATAACATCATCTTTTTCTCAAGCTTTTACATCAACAGAACAAAGATTCCAACTCAGTACAATTTAAATTTTAAAAATTCCAACCTATTTATTAAACAATTCACAGATTTAAAAATGCTATATAGTATATACCAAACATATCTTCTAAAATAATAATAAAAAAACAATTAACTTTTTTTTCCTTTCTAACTGTAAAGATAATTGTGCTAGTTCATACTTACCTTGGTAAGTCAGCTTAAACCCTTGCCTGTTTTCTGAGTGATCACTATAAAAATGGACAAGTGTTTCATGAGTTGTACTTAGCAAGGGAGATGGGAGTTCCATTCCACTAAACTGGCCAATCATAGAACTGGTGTGGTGAGGCCCATTCTGAATTTCAAGGAAATCATGATTTGCTTCAGTAGAAAAATTCAGAAACTGAATGTGTGCACCTGTAACATCAAGAAACAAGGAAGAATTTTATAACTCATGTTGCTCGATACTAAAGCATGTAAATAAAAATAAGATTATAGTAGTTGTTACAGGCACTATATTTATATTTTAGTCACTATTTGAAGTAGGATGCTTAAGTTAAAGAAATAGCTGCTAAGCATTAGAAAAGTTGGAGTTTCTAATTTTTTTACTTACCAATAAATATCATAACCACACAAAGGGACAAATGAAAGCAAGACATAAAGTTCCAAAGTCAACATTAGGGATTTTTTATAATCTTAAACCAATCAACAGAAAGAGTCAAGGGAGGAGCAAATCACAAATGCTGCTGTGCTAATGGCCGGGACTCTGCCATCCCAAGTCCGTCTCTGTAGCTGGGCCAAGGCCTCTCACAGAGGCTCAGGATCAGCTCAGCACCCAGGAAGGTTACTAATAGAGTGACCTCTCTGAGGCAGAAGTTTACCTACCTAGTCCCAGCTATCTGCTCTACCTCGTTTTTCCTGCCCCAGGTCACTTATATTTGTCTCCTTTTCTCTCTAGCTTGGGCCAGTGTGTTTTTGGAGCCATTGGACCCTGTTTGCAGCCCTATAACATGTACTGAACTCCAGACTGGTGACAGGGATCTCAGAGAATTTACCACAAAACCTCTCTAAGAATCAGGTGCTTGAACAATGCTTTTTAGCATTCAAAACGTTCTGAACAGTTGGAAGTATAAGCATTATCTCATGGGAAGAGCTGTTTTTAAGTTCTGGCACTACTTCATGTGGACTAAGGCCCTGAAATCCAGTCTTTAACTATGCTAACGTATCATATCAGAACAGAAATGAGGGATGAATCCCTGGTTTGAAGCCTAGCACCAAGTAACTTTTAACTGCACTTTTTGGGCCTAACTTTGCTCTGCAGACTATGAAGAACCAGCTGTAATAGAATAAAACAGAATTACTGAATGAGCCAACAAAGCAATGTGAAATATTCAATGCCTTAACTCTGCTTGACATTCTTACTTAGCAGTAGAGACATATTCTTCATTCCAGAAGAGAACATTATAGATTAATTACCAGGATAATAGATTACCAGGGTAATTCACTCAGTCTTGTTTATAGCTGATTTCTTCACCTCTGTGGTTTAAGATTGAATCAATGTTATAAAAAGGTGGTGTTTTTTTTCTCTACGAGAGAAACTAAATAAGCTACCAAATAATCTGGGTTTTATAGAACACTTGTAAAAGTATGGGATATTTAGTTCTAGTACCTTGTCTGACCTATGCAAGTGGGAGGTATGAAAACAAGTATTTCAGCTGCTGAATAAGAACACTTAATCCAATGCCATCAATAAAGGGGTACACACTGAACATATCAGAGTCACAATATCAGCCATCTCTGTATGATGTTTGATGTGGCTAGTCTGACTTGAATGAAGTCACTAATTTTACAATGCTCTCTGGGTCTGAGATGAGGTAGGACACCAAGCAGCCTGGAAACATCTTGCCTTCTGCATCAGTGGCTAGTGCTTCCCAACAGAGACCGGATGTCAGCACCATAGAAATGATAAAGAATTGAGCAGCCACTTAATGTTATACCTAAATTGTGAAAATGACAAACAGATCATCAAATTTGGCACATTTATGTAAAGCCCAAATATTGTTTAGGTATTTAAATAAAAGTAGTCTACTCTTATGAAACAGTCTCTGATGAGCTGTGGAGTACCTTTAAAACTGAATCATTCTAATTTAATTTCTGAGAAGGAATTTCTATGTCTAGTTGTATAAATTCAGTATAGAAAGGCTTTGTGTTTTAAAAGTATAAAAGTAGGTTTAAAGGCAATTAAAAAAAAAACCCATACCTACCTAAAGTAGTTTCAAATGTGCTAATTTCAATTAGAGAACACACTGTATGTGTCCCTTCAAGCCTAAAGTCCAAGTTTATACAATTTGCAAATGTCAATTTGATAGGTCAAAGAAGAATGATTCTACACTAAACAATTCCTTATATAAAATTACATGGACTAATACTGATACCTATAGAAAATAAATCTTAATATTAATATATTAATATTATAATAATTACATTACTTCTTGCTCTAATCTCAACACTTGAATGTATGCTGAATAATGAAAATTCCAAGCTGAGGTAATTGTTTTTACAAATGTTAATTAATTAACAGCTACTTGAGATAATTTCAAAATCACAACAACTCACTTGAAAATATATATTTTCTATTTCAAAATATTTGGATTTTAGTTGTGCCTTCTTTTACATGACTGATATATTTTCATGTAATGAAGAGAAGACTATATTTTGGGACACATTTAGCTCCTACAACTTTATTGTTAGACTTTGTTTAAGCATACAGTTTTTTGATACAATATGTACACAATCAGCTTTTCAGTAGACAAGTTTATACTTCTAATTAAAATAATATCCAAGTACAAGTACTTTGTGAAAGATCATATCAATTACAATTATTAAAGTTGATATAAAGATATATGTGGATTATTTAACAAATACTTGGGGAAAAATATCACTGTAGGAACTTGATGGTAAAAAATGTCCTTTGTAGTATTTTTGAAGGCAATGATAGATCAATGCTATGAACACCTTGTACCTGTTAAAACCCTTACTAAACCAAACTATTATCTTTTCTATTTATAGAATTACCACCACCAGAGACTTTCAGAGAAGTGAGAGAAATAATAAGAGGATACCAGATGCTCTTGTGCAATTAATTCAAGGAACATATTCTACAAGGAAAAACTTAAAGAAAAAGAGTGACTCTAAGAAAGACTAAGGACTATTTTTCAAAGGCAGTATTATAATAACCTCATTAGGATGACACTGCTTATCATTTGTATTTCCTGCAGATGTAGCTGGGAAATGTCAAAAGTAGCAAAGGTTATTCTGTCTGTGGTTCTCCTACAACTATAAGGATATCTAAGGCTATTAAGGCTATTCATAATTATGATGGATCAGTTTAACCAGGTGTTCACTGGTAAAGGGCACTATTCTAAACAGCTGCAAAGTATTTCTACAGATTAACTTAGTAAAATACTATGAAAGTAGTACATCTCACTACAAAAATCCCTCTTATGAATAGAAATGGAGAACATGGAAAATAAACTACTTTCCTCTTATAAGAATAGGGAATTTAGTAATGAGTTTTTAAAATTAATTTTCTTATTGAGCATTGGATTTACAGCATGGGACATGAGGTTTCACAGCAAGAAAACTTATTCCTCTTTCAGTTCTGGTATGATAGAAGAACTGTGTTTTATACATGAATTTACAGATTCCTTATTATTTATGATTATCTTTTCAACATAGTTATTACTTATTTGTGAAGATATTTTTTGTATGACAATAGTGTTAATGTAAACCTTGAAAGATTCTAAGTTGGCAACTGTAGTCTAGGATTTGGAATAGAGTTTGAGAATGCTTTTAACTTAATTTGTACTTCTAGGCTTTGTCTATTTTTATAGAACATAAATTACTGTTAAAAAGTCACTTGGAAAACAAAAGACCATTATTTAATTTAGCAGTCACATTATTTATTTCATCTGATATATCTCTATGCCAGAGATTTCATTTGCTTTGAAATCAGTGTCTGAGACAGGCTAAATTAATAACAAGTTGCTTTGGCAAAGACACATTTTAAACTTGCCATCTATTTTCATTTCAAATATAGCAAATATTTATGTAAGAGTTCACAATATATTCACTGGATAAAATCTTCATATTGGAAACCAGAATACTCATATATATATTTAAATCTGATGATTAAAAATACTTGCTCTTATAGTATAAATTTACTTACCATATCCAATAGGCAATAAAATTTTCCATGTACAATCTAAGTTACTAGGGTAATTTCCAGGAAAACCTGGGCTCAGGATCACACCAGCCATGTTTGTCAGTGTTCCACCACATTTAGCTATTAAAAACAAAAAGAAAATCACTGTATCTTTTATTAATATTATTTTGTACTATTTATGCTTAATTCAAAATGGATTTTTCATTTCATTCCTATGACCCAAAAGCAGTGAAATTTATCATAGTCAAAACGCTCATGAAGGAGGAAAAGAAAAAGATGTGACTTAGAGCAAAATCTTTACTTAAGGTGATATGTTCACTGAAATATAATTACAAATGTGTAGTTGCACATACAGACCAGGCAACCCATTGTCTCAGCTTGGCAATTACTGTTAAAAATGTCTGGTGTCATGTTGAGATATGTTTCACAGTCAAAGGAACAAATCTGGAATTAAACTGAATTATGATCTCAAGTCATGATGCAGCAACAGATCTACTACTCAATATAACCAAAAATACACTTGAATTTAAAAACAAAGTAAAAACCACCACCACCCCCAAAAACAACAACAACAACAAACAAACCTCACACTTTTTGCTTTAATTCATAAAGAGATAGACTTCCTGCATAACAGAATAATTCTTTGCTTTCTATTGGTATGCTGCTGTTCAGCAAATTCATGTATTTAGAAATTGAAAACCCATTTGCATAATTTAAGATTGCATAAAGCTAAGCTATAGATATGTGAAGCAACCTGCAAAAAAGTGGCTCAGTTTACACATATGTTAGGACAGTAATATGAAGTAAGAATAACTTCAAGAATCAAATTTGTAATTTATATTTATTACTTGAGGAATCATTACTTTAAGGCCTTTGAGTCTTCATGCCAGACACTACATTGATTCATGATCTGATAACACAATTGTGATACTGTGTTACTGTCTGTTGTAATGACTGTACTGATTTTGGCTTGCATTCTATAAAAATTGACATTTTAAGTGTTAGAGGTGAGAGAAGAGGAAGGATCACGTTTTAAGGGTTTGTTTGTTTTCTTAGGAGTATTTTAGCTCCCAGGATAGAACAATTTCATAATATGAGGAGATCAATGTTTACAACAAGGAACTATATTTAGTATGTAAGGTGAAGCATAAGGTTACCACAAAAAGAAAAGAAATAATGAAAGTGCCCAAAGCCCAAAACACCCCTCCTTGAATACATTTTCCATTTCTAAAACTGATTTGAAGGACATTCACTGCTTTCATATCAATCAAAAGTGACTGCTTCTGTAGAAGGTGACAATACAAAATAATGTATGGCCTCAACTTGACAAGGAATCTTTAAAACAATTTCACATTAATGTTGTTCAATATCATCCCAATATTTTGAATTCCTCTTAGATATGGAACTAATATGAACAGCTTTTGCTGACTGACTATTAAAATTAAAAGCATTCACTGAAGAATATATTTCAAAGCTAGTGACAATACATTATGATGGACCTGTGCTTCTCACCTCCCACTTTCTGCTTGTTCTTGAGTAAGCATACCAAAATACAACAGAACCTTGATTCTCTTAAATTTTGTCTAATCAAGACACAATACTGCACAAGATTATTTTCTACACACAGAAAACTCAGATCTGTTTGGCTAAGGTCTAAATGTACTTAAAAGGAAAATGCTTTTTAGCTTTACTTTTCACCTCAACATCATTTAATAGCTTTCTCAGATGAAAAGAATGAGCCTTTTCTGGATCCCTAACACTCCTTTTCATTCTACCACTCCTGAAGGCTTGGCTCCCGAGCTGCTCTCCACTGCTTGCTTCTTTAGGAAACCTCCTAGGTGCCCTGCATGACCCACCTGGCTGCTAAGTTTTCCAAGCTGAGCATACTGCAAAAGGAATCTGTTAACTTCCTCTCCTTCATGAAGAAGATTCAGCCTGATTCACAGCAGAGTATTCAGGACAAGTTAATGGTTAACATATGGGTTTCCTCCTTTGCCCATTCTCACAATTTTTTTTAAAATAGCATTTAACTGTATATAGAAAATTTTTATCCCTATTATTTCATATATACAAATGGAAACTCAAAGAAGTGTTGAATGAAGCAGAATTAAGTTGAGGAACACTGGGCATGACCAGGTCAGGAGCTTCTTGTGACTGATGGTCAGAAAACTGAAAACAAGTTTCCATACCAATGCAGAGAGGAGACGGATAGTTCCAGCGTCGCACTGTTCCTGGCATACACGAAATGTGAGAACGGCCCTGTTGGGAAAGGGCAAAACATCAGATTACAGGTACTCATCTATGGGCCTTTCCTGAAAGACAGAGCTACAGAGGACCTCCTGGATAATCTAATCAGTGTCTTTTCTCATATCAGCTAACTACATAATAATTACTTGAATGAAACTTTATTTTCGAATAGTTCAGGTTTTATGTTCTTATTTTTCTATTGGATAAATGTTCTAAAGAACCTTTCCTCTGGTAACTTGAAAACTTCTTAAAAGTATGGTTATAAGACACAAGCAGCTAATTATGTGCATTCATATGGTCTAATTAGTCCACTGCCTGTTTCAATTCCAGTGTATTCCATCTACAGTGCAAGCATAGTGGCTGATTTTTAGGGTTGATTTTTAGGCTGCAATCCAGAGTGAATCAACCACTGCTCTGCATGAGCAGTACAGACACAGAGAGGAATTTGTTCCACAAATACTTGCTACAAATGTTCAGCGTGGACCATGCCAAGACTGCCATCAACAAATAGCAGCAGGCCTTGACCTCTCACATGGCCTCACAACATGACCCACTGCATACATGCAACATCTTGGCAGCCAGCTGTAGAAATACAAGTGCCTCTTTATTTAGCTGTCATGTTTAATTTACTCTGCCTACTTTTAAGAAAAATCATAAGAACCAAGCAGACTCATGTGGTGGCAGGAAGTAAATCAAGACATGGCTGTAACTTGCACAGTCTAATTCCACATACTTCAGGGTGACTGCCTAAGATCAAAATGTTCCCATCTTTGTTTTCCCTAGGAACAATTCAAACTGGAAATGTAACAGTAGCACAAAAAGTCTTTTTTTGTCAATTCTGTCCTTTGAGGTACTCAGGTTCTGCATTCTGCTGCTGAAATGTGAAAGCTGAATAAACTGGCAGGAGTGAGAGCAATGGATATAAAGATTGAGAGGTGGGACTGAGAACAAGGTTTAGTTTCTGTTTTAATCATTTGGATGTACAAACTCGTGCAGGTCACTTAACATCCGTAGTTTATGTTTATCAAGTGTATTATGAGTATAAAACTTAGTAAGGCAGCACATCTTATCAATATAATATGAAGATTTATTTAAATATTATTTGTCCATAGCAATCATAATCTCATCAAAATAATAAAAAGAATGAAGAGAGAAACTGCAATAAAAGAAAATCTATTTGATGACATTTCTTCCACAGCATTTGGAATGTTTACACACTACCTTGAATAAAGTTCATATGGGATTGCATGGAATAAAACTATTTTAATTAATCATTTAGTTAGGCAATCATCATCTGAAAGCCAAACTGAAATACATCCAGAAAATTACTTGCAAGGAAAAAAAGGATCAGTTTTCACCAAAATAATAATTAAAAAATTAGTCTTTCTCTTCTAAAAACACTACAAATTGATATTTCAATAAAAATCTTTTTCTTAAGAGCAACCATTTTAAAGGAAAAAATGTGCATGCACTTACTCTGTCATCTTAGTTACTTGCAAAATGGATGAGGTTTTGAATAATTTAATTAATGCAATGTTCCCTGTTTTACTCTCTTTCTAGTCTTCCATGATTGCATTGTTTTATTTTTTTCTCTTTTTCTAGTTTTCTGTGATTGCATGTGTCTGATGTGAGTCAAGGGGGAAGCCGTAATTTAACTACCACAGTCAGGAAAAGCGTAAAATAGCCTATAAAAGATCTTTTGAAAAATAAAATTAAATGATTCCTCTAGCTTCAAGCCTCTTTTCAACAAGCACACACTCTGATTTCAGTCTTTTAAAGTTCCCTCCTGTGGGGAGACACTTAATCCTACAGCTAGCAATTACCTTTCTTATGCATCTCCAGGTAGTAGTTTGAGCTCTATGACTTTTCTGGTAAGTCTCAATTATAAACTAATCCACAGCTGATTGTTATTGCTAGCTGTGAATATGTTCTCTAAAGATTGAGGATAAATTCACAGCTAGAGTGAAAAAAAAAAGATTCTGAAAAGTTATGCTGGTCTATATTTGTTGAATAGCAAACATACTGTGCCTCATAGAACATTATTTTCATTATTATTTCTTTTTAATTTGGAGCCATTTTAACTTGTCCTGTCTGAGTAACACGCTATATATATAGATATGTATGCACTTTCTTACAGCAGAGTCCACACAGCATAGCAATTCTCACCAACATTTTGAAAAGACTCAAACTCTTTTCTATTGAATTTGGATATCAAAAGTCTTTGTTTTATACTTTGAAAAAGCTCATGAATTTAGTTTTTAGATATGCCAGCTTCCACAGCTAGTATTAAATTTTTAGATGTACTGAAAAAGAGGTTTACAGTTGGAATATATACAGTTAAGGAACAATATGCTATGAAATTTTAAGAAAGTATTTAATAATAGAATAGAATAGAAATAGAATATAGAATAGAAATAATAATAGAATAGAATATTTAATAATAGAATAGAATAGAAATAATAGAATAATAGAATCTCTGTAAGTATATAAAAAACAAGGAGCAGTTAGTCATATGAAAGGGCTACAGATAAGAACTGCATATAGACAATAGACATTACATGGTTTTCTGATAGTGATGTACACAGTGTATTGAAACTTAGCTTTAATGATGAGAGGGTTTTTGTGTGCAGATCACTTCTTCACAAATGCATCACTATATTATACTAATTCTGTATTTATGAACTCACACTTCTGATTGTTTTGTAAGTAAGAGTAAATCCAAACCATCAAGCCAGGGCTAACAATGTGTATCTTCAAAAGGTTTCCTTTACTTATTCCAACCACTTCTGAAGTATTCATATTCTATTGTTATCACTCCACATCAATATTTCACCAGTACTATTTGAAGTATGGACAGAATATTTGATGATGCTGTATCTTGAGCATCCATTTCTAATCCATGTAATTAAAAAAAGCAGAATAATGATGTTTTTTCTCAATATGTAAAATTTAGACATTTCCTCGTTGAAAAAGGTAGGGATAAAAGAGTCTGCAATATGATGGGCAATACAAGTAGAGGTCACCCCACTAAATCTAAGCAGTTTAAAGTTGGATACCTGTGTTAACCTCTTGATATCAGTGACAAAGGACAATACTTTAAGAGTAAAGTTCCTGTTCTAACACAAAATCTTAGTATGAATCAGTTCTTAGAGGAGAATGGATGTTTATCTCCATCTCCACAATGAAAGTCTAAACATCTGATTCAGATTAGATGGCTGTTTTTTAGATAAAATAAATTGTACTATATGTTATTCCATCTCCATAGGAAACCATTAGTATAGGGTTGGTTTTTCACCTTTTTTCCTATCAGATCACTGCTATAAGCTTAGCCATAAATCAGTGTTTGCCTATATGTATTTCAGTCATAACAGTTCAGAAGCAGTGACCTGATCACAGCAACGAGGCACTAAACAAACACCTCTTGGCAATTGTATGAATAGCAATTATATAACAGCCCTTCTAGCAGATCTTGATCCTCCATAAAGTGCAACTGAATAAAAATACATAAAGAATTTCACATAACTTTTCTACAAATATTCAAAATAGGAACCTTTCTAAAAGAAATAGTCAATAAAGATATTTTTTTTTAAACAAACAACTCTTAAAATACAATTATATTTATTTTTGTGGAACAAAGTTTATTACAGGCTGACTTCCAAACTGATTCTGCATTGAAATAGACTGTCCTGAGTCTACGGATGAATTATGCTAAATTCAGCTCAATGCATACAAAAAAGCCCTGAAAGACACATAAGATACATCTATACTAGTGGAAGTGTGTGGGCTTGTGTACAAATGCACAATGTTTTGTTTTTCTACCTCCTTAACTTTTTGTCTTCTGAACTAATCTTCAAAAATGTGCCACGATGCAAACTATTCTGTGTAGATTAGTCTCGGACTTGTGGTAATTATTGCTGTTATATTTCAGCTAGGCCAAAAGCATGCCAGCACCCCATTCTAATAAATAAATAGTGCTGAAGATGAGATTTCAGTTCCCATATCTTTGCCTCAGCTATAGCAACACAGGTATAGTAACCTAACATGTCCTTTCATCATTTACTTAGTTTAATGCTACTTTGAAATAGAAAACTGTTAATGGCTCAATAGTGGTCTTTAAATGAAAGTCTGAACCTGTTTTGGTGTCAAGTTTTAATGACAGATAGTCCTTCTGAAAGGACCATGTCATAAAAACGCTATAAAATCTCTCATTTTCTTACTGACATGCTAACTACAAAGGATATTGTAAAGGAAAGGTGAAATAGAGAAAATAAAGTTAAAAACTCCAAAAAGTAATGGGTTTATACCATTAGGTATTTTCAAAATTGTATCAATTTTGAAAGAAAAACATTTAAGTAGTTCATATATGAACAATCAGCTGGCTTTAAAGTAATCCTCAAATTGTTAAATTAGCGATGAGCACTCAGGGCAGATAGAGAATTGGCTTTGTGCTCAAGTGTTGAATCTTGTCTAATTAGCAGGATGCTAGTATTACAAAATCTTTTTTGCTATGGATATGGAATGCTCTCAGTGCAGGTTGTTTCAAGTCATGTAATACAAGTAAAGAGAATGAATTAGTTCAAACACTTGACTTATACCTGCCATACATGACTGAAAAGGTAAGCATATTTCTGGTTACCTAGAGAGATGTTTCATGTGCATGTGTTCCTACAACCAGCCTAGAAGTAAGCTGCTTAGTCTGAATCCTGCAAGAATTTCAGGAGAATGATAAGAAATATGGAGACCAAGGAAATACTCTATATATGCTGAGGGAATACTGAATTGTCAGTCCCCAGATGGGGAACTTTATCCTTGTAAGGAGCAGAAGTTGTGATGCTTTGCTTTCTCTGATATAGGTTTTACACTGTTGCAGGTGGGACCAAAAGATTCTGAACTCAGGCGTATTTTACAGTGGTGAATTATAAATAAAGAATTAGAGAAACTAATGAGGAAAGAATAAAAGCTTTTAGTCTTAGATTTACAGAGTGCTGAAACATTTACAAAGAGTAGCTCAATCATATATATGTCTACCCTGGGAAACTAAACCAGTGTGTGAACAGAGAACATCCCCAGTCAGTGACCTACCTTCTAATACCTTTCCGTGAAAGATTTTGAAGAGTAGATTTAGCATGAATAAAATGTGCTTTGGAAATTAAATTCCACAATTCCTGAGCAGAATATGAAATCCCACAATGTATTAAAATTTCATTAAAATTTAACCTAGATAAATCAATCCCCCAAAAGGAAAAACACAGTACTCTATAGTATGGTATGACAACAATTTTGTAGAGAAAATATTTTGTCTATGTTATTTCAATGTCCATTTTGATGGCCTTTACTGCTCAATGGAATGTTGATCTAAGACAAGATTTTCCAGCCCAGATTTATTGAGGACCAGAAATGCCACACATCTGCAGCTTGATAATTTGGGAGCACTCACATAGGCTCTACTTAAATAATCTCAATGTACACACTAAAGACTTTTCATTAGAATATGTTTTGGGCAGCTCTCTTGGTATTTTATTGCAATTATTGCAGGGTGTATTTTTCAAAATAAAAAGAAGGACAGAAATACCTGTAACGTGTATCCAGGCTCACACTGAAATGACAAGACATCATTCACCATATATCTATCTCCTGATTTGATCCCATTGCTAGGAATTACTGGTTCTGGACAGGCAGCAAGGCCTACAGCTGGAAAAATAAAGACAAAGATTGAACAAACATAGGTAAGTGGATAGCAGGTCTTCATTGATATTCTCTGCCTTAATGAATTCTTTACACAGAATTATTTGTTTTAAGAAAACATTAATTAAAAATTCATTTCAACAACAAACTGAAATTTTGTTTAAAATGCAGAAGTTTTCAGAACTGTTCTACAGAATACAAGGGGTATGGCTGAAGCACAAAGATCATGCACTGTGACTGTACCAGTCACTAGGTCACATTGCTATGACACACCACACATTTTTATAGTCCCCAAAAGAGTATTGTGATTTTAGTGTCTTAAAAAGCCTAGATTTTGCTTGTCTGCTTGTTTTGCTTTGTTGGTGTTTTTTAATCCTTTCTTATCCTTGTGAAGGAAGTGGAGAGAGAAAGAGGGAATACACTTATTATGCATATTCTCTCTTTTCAACGATAAATGAGCAGAATGTATTGGTGGTTCCTTATCTTTAGGCAACTCCATGGACTATAAAGAAGTTTTAGACATTGAAATTTAGTTCTTTTAGCCCAAAACTAAATCTTTGCATAGGTGTCACTGGATAGTCTGTTCTTAATTATTTTTAAGCCAAGTGTGAGAAAAAAAGAGATTAGTTTCACAAATATTCTCCATGGTTAGTTATTTCTCAAATTTGTTCACCTAAAGCTGGCAACTTAAGGTACAAACTTCTGCTTTTTATCAAGTGCATATCACCTTTTTTTTTTTCTTGTGTGCCTATCTAAGCAGTTTGTTAGTCAGCGCTACTGAAAATTAAATATCAACTCTGCCAACTAAGCGAAAATAGTGCAAATGAACAAGACAGTTGAAAAACTGGAAATTAGATGAAGTAATTCTGTGCTTTTAAGATTTTCATTGCAAATACAACAACCAGAAGAATTACTTTGTAAGTTCATGATCTCACAACAGAATCTCATCCCCCTTATAATGTTAAAAACCGTTTTTGAAGTAAAAAATCAATCAAAAGTACAACCTTAATTGTTAACTTATTTATTTCTCAGAGAAAATTACTACTGAAAGATAAATATACAGTTTTTATATTTTATGAAAATATAATATTTAGAAACCAAAACAGAATTAAAATTATTTTCACAATGTATGAGAAGAGATTTTGATAATTTATTAGCACAAAATTCCATAAAAATCAGAGAAACATGATACTTCACTGAAGGTGATCCTGTGTCTCCTTCAATTCATTTGTGTGAAAAAAAAAACCAAACCAAATCTGTCTCCTATTCTCACTGTCTTCCCATGAAATCTAACTTGTTTGGTGACAGTACTTGCAACTGGATTGTGTTTAGTACAGAAATTACAATATGTTTGACGTTATTCTGTTACATGACATTTTACAGTCTGTTCTTCCAGATAGTTCATCATGAACCAATATCTGATATTATTCACTGAGACCCAAGACTTTCTAGTGAAATAAAATTTTCTTACACATATTGCTGACGACACTTTTTGATATAGACAGGGTTTTAACTTTATGCAGTAAATCTTTATGTATATACTTTTCATCACTCAAATATAAATGCTTTACAAATATTAAACCAAATAAAAATTCCACACAATTCCAGTCTTTTGCAGCTCAAGTTTTAGCTGAAATAAATATATTTTACCTAATAAAGGACATGGAAGTCTGAAGTAGCTTTATTACTTTCATAGGAAATTGGGATTCCTGTGTCATTTTTATTCTTTCCTGAAATTAAGTTTTATGATCCTGAATGTTACTTGTTTGTCCTGTGCCCTTGAGTTTTACTATATTTCACTTTTATCAGGAATGAAGATAATGACAAGCCATTCTGAGCAAAAAACCATCAAAGTATGAAGTATAGTCCTCATAACAAATTATGGAAGAGGTATTAAACAAAAAATTTCCAACTAGCAAATAAAGAATTATTTAATATTTGCAAACAACAGGACCTCCCTGAAGAAGTTATTTTGTGTACCGGAATGTATAATTTAGGGAAATATTTAAATGTATTTTAGAGATTTCCAGGAATTTCTATCACAGAATTTACAAATTTTGATATTCTTCCAGTATAATCAACTTTCAAATGATGTTATGGTGACTTCCCATGGCCACTAGGAATTTCATGTGTGGTCACTATGTGGAACTGTAATGTTCCAAATAATCATGAAGATATTGTCATTACCTTCAATGGTTTTGGTTTTGCTGCAAGTTAATTAGTATCATTCTTTTGGTCAATCAGTCTGTATTCCACAATATCATAAATGTATCCATGTCCAGAAAATACCTTTGAGTACAGGTACTAAGTACCTGTGCTATGCATCCACACAAATTGTTTGCTTCAGCATTAAGTGAAGTGTAAGACCTCATCTCACTAATTCAAAGTACCATGTGTAGACTGCTGTTCACTGATTTGCAAATCCAGTGTTCAGATGCAAGTTAAGCAAATCAACACTTATTTCTGCATTTTTTCACCCTTCTCACTCTTCAATGGAAAATAAAATTTTAAAAGATCTGCTCTGAGATCACTGTAATTAAATAAATAAGCACCCAACAAAGACATAGTGACTAAATTGCTTATAGATATCAATGTATTTGCAGAATTTTGTGAATATAAATTTGAGGTTTCTTTCCTGTCATCAAGAAATTTGCATTTTGTATTTACAGCATTCCTGTATGTTGAGAATAACAGGGCTGCAGGCTTGGATCTGTATGAAAAAATTACTTTTACATATTTTTCTGATTTACAGAAACAGCTATAACAGTGGCTGCATAGCAACACTAATAATGTGCTTTTAATATAGCACATTCCATCACTAGTCAAATAGCATACAGAATTTTAACAGACTATGATTAAACAAAAACCTTCAAATTAACTTTCTATGTAACTGTTGAATATTGTAGTATACTTTTTATCTTTAACAGGTTCTAATAATTAGGTGAATTTTCTAATAATTCTAATAATAATTTTCTGCTAGCTGCTTATACTTTTCATAACATTTTGTATATACTTCTTTGGTCTGATGATGCAAATTATAGAATATTCTATCAGAATGTCAGAAAACAGTATGCAAAACCCACTCATAATTGACTTTCTTTGCTATACTTGATATTAAGAAGCAATATTACTTTCCCAAATGCAAGAGAAAATTGAAAACAGAGTCAAATACTATTCCAGATCCTCATATCTCTGTTATTCTAATAATTACATAATACTAGCTCACTTTAGTTTGAAAATTGGTTTAGTTAGAACATGTCCAAAAGTCAAAAGAATGATTTAGAGAAAGCAAACAAATTCTGGTATCTGGGGACAAACCAGGAAACTTAAATATTCCCAGACTCTGAAATATATTATTAAAGTAGGTTGTATGTGAACAGTCAGTAATAAAGGGAAAACATGTTAAATGTCAAGTCCAAGCAACCAAAAAAGGAAGGATTTCTTAAGTGCATGTTTTTCAGAGCTCAGCTCCTGCCATGCAGTACAAACGAGAACACATCAATGTCAAGAGTGATAACCCTTTCCCTGACCTTCTTCCACTTACTGTTTGCTAAACACTTTCTTGACTCTGCTGTGGCATAAGACAAATATGCCTTACTTACATAATTATATCCATGCCTACAATTACTTCAAATTCTGTCCAAACATCACTGCCATTGCTGGCAGAAAGAAATCCTTGCTGGCCCATCTGACAATGTGAATGCCCATTAGTGTCCATTTCAGAAAGCTGAGAACTGGACAACACAAGAATGTCTTGACAGCTGGACCAAAAGTTATCAGGCTTTGTTTTTTTAATTCCTCCCATCCCTATGCAGCTAACGGAAACACATTATGCTTTATTATATTACAAAAAACAAATTGGATTGAATTGTTCTTTCCATTTTGATGATGGTGTATATCAAAATCCAAGCTGCCCCTTTCAAAACTTCATGCTTCAGACAGCAGCCTAGAAAATGTCTTTATCTCAGTGAGTTACTGCAGAGAGGTCAGATTCTTGTCAACAGCTAGTAAGTTGTATAGATATATTGACAGGATCAGGACCTGCTAAATTAAAAATGGCATGTTTATGATTCACACCTGCTTTAACACAGGGGAAAAGAAAAGACTGTTGCACTGAAGAGCCACATTAAAAATCCAATTGCATGAAAGATCATAAACTGGACCTGTAAAATACAATATGCTACTTGGAAGAATATAATTTCTTCTCTGCTAGTCTGATTTTTATCTTTTAATTTATTAGAGATCTTCATGATAGAGAAGTACTACAAAAGACAGTCAATTGTTCTCTAGTCTCCTTAGCAGTGAATCCTTTATTTCAGCAGCCAAGAACCTCTAACACTTGAGAAAACATGATAGAGTGGCTTCAGAAAAGGAGATGGTGGTTAAAAGTAAGCTCATGCATATTCCATCATCTCAGTATAGCAGTAAACTAAAGGCTTACAAAATAAGTGATGCTGACCTGTGCCACATATCCTAATTCAAGGCTGAAATGATACTAGAGCTAGATGATACTATTAAAATATTGATTGCATAAAACAAGATTTTTACTGAAAAATTTCATTCTAATCCCTAAATTTGGAGCGATAGACAGACAGACAGACAGATAGATAGACAGATACTTACCGACATTTGTGGCTTAAAACTATGTATCAATATTCTGCATATATTCAATTTTTTCTAAAACAAACCTGACTTCAACTGAGAAGTTCAAGTAGCATGCTGAGCAAACACTCATCATTGCCAGACTTTTTATTTTTTCATTTGTTTGAATATTAAGGAAAACATTTAAACTACTACTGAATTAATAAACAAGATTCTAAGACCAAGCTTCAAAGATCAGTGGCCACAAATGCAGTTGAATTAAACAGTCACATTTCTAAAACACATCATTTGGATAGTTGATTCCTTCATTCATTAAATTAAAAGGAATTCAATCAAATATTGGGAATATTTATTTTTCCTACTGTTGTACATATCAGGAATGCAACTAAGTAATCTTTGATTGGACTGGCTGGTGGTTGTGAAAATAATTATGTTTGGTATTTATTCTACCACATGCATATGAAGGATTGGTTATTAATTATTAATTCTCATCTTTTCTAGAGTAACCTGTTGCATATTTTACTGCTTTGTTAACCATGCTGCTGCAACCAGTTTTAAAACCTACAGTCCTTCTGAAATAACAAGAAACATCACAATAACAAGAAACCTCAACAATACTTAAAATTATGTTGTGACAGGAATGAAATTTTTCGAAGGCACTGACCAATTATTTCTTTTAAACTGAGTTTGTGCATCTGACTTGAAAAGCAAAACAAAACCAAAAACCAACCAAACAAAAAAAAATAAAACAAACAAATAACAAAGAAACAAAGGGAAAAACAATCTAAGTCATCGATCTGACCATAGTATACAAATTCAGTAGACCACTTAACTTGGGCAACTGAACTTTTACATTCTTGATGCCCAACACAAAAACATCCTAAAGTAAATGAGAAAATTACATTATTTGCCTCAACACTGTGTGGTGTTGAAGGCTACAGAGGAAACCTATGCACTGCCTAGATTACACATAGACTTAGGTTTGCAGGAGCAGACTGTCTAGATTCTTCCCATGAAAATCAAAACATATATAGAAAAAACCTGCAAATGGACAGGGCAAGAGAAAGACATATTGTTAAAAGGAAGAAAATGTTTCAAGAAATAAAACTATTCTTATTCAGATATTAAAATTATCTTGAAATATTTATGATTAGAATAAGCTTTTATCAATGGCTGAAGCTTTTATAAAGTATTCATGAATTTCTATGAAGTTACTTTAAAACAATATACAGTGTGGAATATAAGATATGTGATCAAGTGATAGCAAACGAAATAGATCTTACTGAAGTAAAGTCATTTTCCCTAACATAATGATCTAAACCCAGGCATGCCTATAGCATTTACCCTGGTGAAATATCTTTTAAGTAGAAATACTTATCCATTTATTCTAAAATATGATGTGCAATTTGCAGAGGCATAGTTTTTTTGTGTGTAAATAGTTTAGTAGTGACTTAAGGACACTCTCCTTGGTTGCTCCTTGCTCCTTGGAATTTCTTTTGGGATGAAGGAAATGTTCCTAAATAATTCTCGCTTCCTAATGCTGTAATGAAGACTTTTTATATAAGGACATCAGGGTTCTGCAGAATACTGGACTGGTTAGTTTAGAGCAGTTTTACCTACTACTCTAATTTGTACTGTATGTAAAGGTAAGGCTAGATGAAACACCATTAGGTCCACTTCGTGTCTTCTATCCCTGCTGTAGTCTGCTGATGTAGGATCTGAATTTCAAATTTGGACTTGATGTGCTCAAGAGCTTCTTATTGTGAATGGATATTTTTGAATTAATATCTTTACTTGGAAAACCGTCTTCACTCTAATTCCTAACTGTCTTCCCACTAGAGAAGTATTTATACCAGAGACTCATAGAATATGCTGAGTTGGAAGGGACCCACAAGGATCATCAAATCTAACTCTTGGCCCTGCACAAGACATCCCAAGAGTCACACTGTGCTCCTGAGAGAATCCTCCAAACAGTTTTTGAGCCCTGTCAGGCTTGGTGCTGTGACCTCTTTCCTGGAGAGTCTGTTCCAGTGTCCAAACACCCTCTGGGTGAAGAAGCTTTTTCTGATACCCAACCTAAACCTCACCTGTTACTTTAGGCCATTCCCTCAGGTCCTGTCACTGTCACCACAGAGAAGAGATCAGTGCCTGCCCCTCCTCTTCCCCTCACAAGAAGTTGTAACTGCAGTGAGGTCTCCTCTCAGTCTCCTCCAGGCTGAACAGACCAAGTGACCTCAGCTGCCCCTCATACAGCTTCCTCTCAAGGCCCTTCTGCATACTCATAGCCTTCCTACAGAAACTTTTTAATAGCTTAATGTCATTTTTAGGAGTTGATTGTCCTGCTCTACTCTGTCCTGATATGGCCTCACCTTGAATACTGTGTTCAGTTTTGGGCACCAAAATATATAAATTAAAGTATTCACTTTAAGAAATTAACTGTTTCAGGACTAACATTTGCTTACTGGGTGTTTGCTTAGGAAAGGTTTTAGTGGTCTTTTTTCTAACAATTTATCATTCTTGTTACTCAAGGAACAATGAGTACACAGCAACTATCTCTAAACTTCCTACTCGGGTAATACTTTCATAGAATCATAGAATGGTTCACGTTGGAAGGGATCTTGAAGATCATCTAGTTCCAATTCTCTTGCCATGGGCATGGACACCTTTCACTAGACCAGGTTGCTCACAGTCTTATGCAATTCATCCCCAAAGATTTAAAACAAAGCTCATTTACCTAAATAATTTTCTTGAAATGCTTTAAATGTTTTAGGACCAAACAATAAGTCTAGTTCTCAATAACAAGGAAGGAAAAAAAATCCAATACAAGGTGAAATATGTAAAGAGATTTTGAAAAATGTTTGCCTTATGAAAATTACTACAGCTTTCACAATTTCAAAAGCAGTTAGCTTTTTCTTTTCCTAAATACTCATGTATACTACCTAATTAAAGGTTACAGTGTCCTCTGATGAGTACGTATAATTTCACTTAATGCTAACTGGGAATGATATATATGTAGCAGGAGAAAAGAACTCTAATGCTGTTTACCATGAGGGATGTAGGTAGCCATGAATTTTCATATTTTGGAGTTTTGTTTTTTAAAACAAGAATATGGCACAATCTCTGCGGGTTTCCTAGAAATCTGATGAAAAATCAGAACAACTGTGGATTTTTTATTGTTAGCTTTGACTGACAGCTATTGATTACCCAAGAAAAATCCCTTCACAAGCAAATCCAGTCCCATTACTCAAAAGATCAGGAAATATACATAAAGACATTTTGATTTATAGAAGCATTACTCAAATACTAAAATAAGAACAACTATAAATTAAATACTTCCAATAAAGCCATTATTAAATTTTGATCACGGCCACAGAAAAACCACCAAATTTCTATAAAAAATATTGTATGAACAAAATTACCTACATGGAAATGAAATAAAAAGTGTGCCCCCCAATTTTACTTCTCTGAGGACTTAGTAATTTTTAAAATTTTTTTGAGCAAGAACTGAAAAGCATCAAGTATCATGATCAATTGGCTGTATCCCACATACATCCAAGCAGGATCCCATTCCTGCTTTTCCCTTTGATGCACACATTAATCCTAAGTCTTTGGGCTCACAACAGTGGTGTGTTCTTTATACATTTGATCTCAGTGCTCTACTACATTTTACAAAATGCTTGAAAACAAGTTGACCCAGAATGATAGACCATTTTTTCCTGGTAATTAGAATGATGATACAAATCCTGTTAGAGCTTCTTAGTTCATCTTATTAACTAAAGTATACATTGAGGACCCTCACTATGACTATTCAGACATTGAAATTTCTGCAAGAAGATGAAAGAATTGAACTGAACCCACTTATATTACACCTGAAAGTTACATCTCCAAAGCATTTTATCTAGAAAGAATCAAGGGACAAACAAACAATGCAGGTGCACAGGGCGAGATTCAATGATCCTGATGGGTCCCTTACAACTCAGCATATTCTATGATTCTATGACTATTAATCTAGTTCTCACTCTTTTCTTTTTTTAGCATTTATAAAAAGTATCTGATGGTCTAACACAGCTTTTTTTTTTCCCAGATAGCTCATATTTTTATATTTTCTTTTATTAACATAACCTCTCAGTAAAATGACATTTTATTCCAAATGTTAGACTGACTTCTGAACCAAAGGTATTTATTTTTCAGATGCTGCTCCAAATATTAGATGGCCAAATGATCAGAGAGCTCAGAATTCATAATCAAATACTAGCAATATCTGCATAGAACAATATTTCCTTCTCTGCTTTTTTCTGGATCTGAAAAGGTGACTGCTCAATATAAACCTGTAAATTCTTGCGGTGGGAACTTGCTCAGTTTCTGTATTTAGACACACAGAGAGATTTACTGTACTCCTACTAGCCCTGCAGAGACCATATAACCATGTAAGAAAGGAATTTTTTCTTTCCTGTCAGACTATCAGCAGAATAGCCAACTAAGCATTGGTACCTTGGCCTGTACTGAGGTGCACCTGAAAAAACACTGTCTTTGAAATATTAGCACCACTGAAGTCCAATAAATGCTTTAGCAGAGCACAGTTGGGAAACTGGCAATTAGGAGATAAGCTAAAGTATAAATCTAAGTGATTTTACTTGTTAGCAGAACAAGGTTTTTTCAGGAGTTGCAGGGATAATAAAACTGATACAGGAAAAGATAAAACTTTAAAATGTTCATTATATGACTTTCTAGAAATAATGTGTACTTTATGCTTCATATGGAATTATAGTTTCACTGTAGGTTAAAGAGAAAGGCTGGAGGAGGAAAATAAGGTGACCGACTGTGGAGGAGGAGTCCCCAGACAAAAAAAAATTAAAAAGAGAGCTTTGTCAAAATAGTAGATTCTAAAAAAATTCCTGCAGAAGTAATATTCATATTTTCATTCCACATCACCACTAGAATGATTGTATTAAAATAACTCCTTGCGTATAAATGCTTGAACTATACATGAAATATGTATATATTTTCATATACTATGAAAACATAGGACTGTCTTGTGATTAAAGTCAGATTAAAATATTTATTATGAGCTGAAAATTTAGTCTTTCAAAATTCTGTGCAGCTTTATATTTTCTTTCCAATTTTTTATCTCAGTCCTAAACAGAACTTATTAAAAATCATCCAGGTTTATTTACTTATTTGTACTTCTTCAAAATAGTAAAAACAACATTACCAGGTTTAGACATTTATATTGGACTCAATAAAATATAAAAGCTAACTCCATTTTCAAGAAAATTCTTGAATGGCCTTTGAAAAAAGAATGGATGGTCATATTTAAAAATTATAAGGATTTACTTTGTGACCTTCATCTAAGCACTCATCAGACTGTCAACTCATCATACTACTTGTTAAATAGTAGACTATTCTTAGCAATACCTATTTCCACTTAAAATCACATGTACTATGTGAGCACATGTACTGAATTTACTATTATTCTATAGTATTTTAAATTTTTGAGAGATTTAATAATCCAAATGTGTTTGAATTAAATATGATTATGTGAGGTAATCCACTGTGTTTATAACTCCACACCTCTGTATTTTTGATTAAGTTTCTCACAAAACATAAAAAGTTGATATACACCAGAATTTGCCATGAAAATTCTTAGATTATTCTGTTTATACCAGCAGTGATTTACCAAGATAACAGTTGTGTTTTCCTGTAGCTCTGGGATTAAAATGTTGGTTTTTTGCAATTACAGCAATTTGTTGAGAGAAAATCATTTGAAGGAAAGGAAAGAACTGCAAGGCATAAATATATTCACATATAATTAGGAAAAATATGCTATTTCCTCTGGTTTTATCTATTCCCAAGCAGGGAAATTAACTCTTACGTTTTTATTTTTTTGTCACCTAAATGTCAGAACTAAGCTGAAACAAGTTAAGAGAACTCATACCAATATTAAACCTCACATTTTAGAAATGCTGTTTTGAATTGCCAGGTTGATTTGTTATGTGCTGATAATTTGTGAAAGCTGCTTTCCATCAATTTCAAATGTCACTTCATTTAAAATTTCAGTTTAATAGATACCACTTATAGAAGGTTTGGTACTCAGGAAAGGAAAAAAAGAAAGCAAACAAGCAAGCAAAAAGAATAATATAAAATATCTGTTTCCCTTTCTATATGCATGCTTTTCCTGAGTAAATTCAAAAAACAAGGAGCCTTACTTTTGTATTCCAGGTGAAAACCAGCTGCTGCCACACTAATGTCAGAGTGAAAATGAAGATAAAGTTGATTGGAGGTGCTATTCAACAATGCTGGCACAGTTGTACCTGGAAAAATAAAAGTTATGGAATAAACTTTAGCATGCTGATCAGTGTTTTGTATTGAAAAGACATAACTAGGACTGAATCAGATAGGCTTATTTTCTTCTCATTACATACATGGGAGTCTCAAATATTCTGCTGTGCTCTGCCTTGTTTTCTCCTGAAGTTGCAGGAAGAGTTTCATTACAAGCCATAACAATTAGAGGCTATGTAAGTACAAACAAGAGCCCACCATGTTTAGAGGAAACCTTATTGACTTGGGAAGAAATAAAAGAGATGTAAACAGAAAAAAAAATCACATAAATAAAGAATTTGATTATGACAATAAACTCAACTGCCATTTTCCTGTTTCTCCACATTTCTATAAAACCTGCAGTACAGAACAAAGCAGTACAGATTTTTTTCTATGTACTCCACACCTTCTTCCCACAAAATTATTTCAACCATTTATGCTAATTCAGAGGATATGAGAAAAAATGAAGAAGCAGGTACAACACACACACACGAAAAAAGTCATACTAGCTTTTCCTAATTCAAATATCTATAATAAAACTGTGTGTGATACACAAAAAGCTTATCATTAACCATGGATATATTCTTTGCCACTGGATTTGCTAAGTCTGACAAACACTGATATTATTACCACAAGATATCATGTAAGTCCTATTCTTACTGTCTAAAGCTGGAAGATCTACTGAGGCTAAAAATTACATCATTTTCTATGATTACCCTCAAAGACAGTATCAAGTAGTTAATGAACTTCAATGGTGGATGCATAAGAAATATTCTCATTCCCTGTGGGGCATTTTCTGTTTCTATAGTAACTGTGAGCAGCCTAGGTATGAGCCTGAAACTTGGCCTTAGAAGTGCTGAAAAGAATTAATTTCCTAAGTCTGCAATCTAAACTAGGAACTGGTAAATACTTTTAAATCTAAAAAGTAATTAAGCAAAATCTTGATATAAACAGAGGAGCTGAGAGATAGCCTTTAAGGAAAGTATTTACTGTCTGACATGGAAACTCAAAGTATCGAAATTCAGACAGTACAGAGCACTCACATCACACAATATTACTCTGGAATACAGAAACAAGTGAAGCATCTTCCTGGAAGAAGGACTTTTCATACTATCTGTTAAGGAAACTTCTCTGTTTGACTATCCAGACAGGGTGGTCACACTCCCACCACCAGGGACTTTCATGGCAGGGACCAGAGCCCCTTCACAGCGGGCAGCTCCAGTGATCCCACAGGTCCCCGTTTCACTCCCTGCACACTCCACTCTCGCAGTCAGACCAGGCTTCCCCGCCAATTCCACCCTGGGTCTCCCACAGCAGAGTCTCAGATGTCTCGTTCCATAAAGCCATTTATTCACAGTGCACTTACACTGGAACAGCTCAAGCTGATGCCTCTGAGGAGAATCCCAACCAAGAAATCAGTGGACTTTTACATTCTCACGGTCTCACCACTCACAAAAGTCTCTTCCTCCCTAGCCCACAGCTCCTGCCATGTCTCTCTCACCAGGCTGAGCCTCAAGTCCCCTGTCCCTTTGCTGTGCAAGGCGTTGGCAGTTCAAGGCCTCTTGCCTCAGGCTGTGCCACTCAGAGCTCCATGAGCAGCTTGAACTGCAGCTGCTCATGGAGCTACCAGCACCAACTATATTCCTCAACAGTAGCCACAAAGAATTTGAAATATATTTAAAGATGTTTAAGGTGTCCCGTAACAATAAAGATGATAACTCATAATGATTATTTTACTCTTTAATGAACAGAAGTCACCTAGAAGTTCTGTCCTTATGTAGGACTTGGTAACATCTAACACCAGTCTTTTGCTTCCTTAAAGGGTGGTATTCAATAAGATGAGAAGTTAGATCCTATTGTACTGTGGGAAATAAATGAGGCTCTTTTTAATTCTTATAATTGCCACATTCAACAGAATCATTCAGGCTGGCTATCTGTCACAAATGGAACTCCCAGGGGCTGATAGTGGTCCCCACACTGCTTCAACATCTTCAGAAATTATTTGTATGGTGGGATTGAAAGCACCCTCACCAAGTTTGCTGGTGACACTGAATTGAGTGGAGGGGCTGACATGTCAGTGACCTGGAGAGACAGAAAGAGTAGAGTAGCAAGAACAGTATGAACTTTAACAGAGACAAGCACAAAGCCCTGCATATCTGGTAGAATAAGCAAGAGAGCCGGCTACAGGCTAAGATTTGTGTTGTTGGGGAGCAGCGTTGCTGAAAGGACCTGGGACTGTCGCCGTGGACAAGCTGAATATGAGTCAGTAGCACACTGCTGCAGCAAAGAAGGCAAATAGGTTCCTGAGCTGCATCCAGAGGTGCATTACTAGCAGAGAGAGAGAAGAGATTATGCTGCTCTTCTCAGCACTTGTCAAGCTGTGTGTGGAGTATTATGTCCCATACTGGTCCTCACAATGCAAGAAATACAAGGACAAACTAGAGAGGTCCAAAGGAGGACCATGAAGATTATCAAAGACAGGAGAACCAACTCTGTGAGAAAAGATTGAAGTTAAGTCTCTTTCTGTAAAAGAGAAGGCTCAGAGGGGACCTCATCACAGTATTCCAGTACCTAAAGGGCTCCTCACTTCACTGGGAGCCACAAGGAGAAGACAAGGGGCAAGAGGTCCAAGATGCACTGGGGAATGTTTCATCTTAACATTAGAAAGATTGTTTTTACAGTGGGAAAAACCATGCCCTGCAGCAACCACCCAAGAGACATGGCAGAGTCCCCATCACTGGAGGTTTTGTAGATGCAACTAGACAATGTGCTGGACAATATTATCTAAGTTGCCTTTCTTACAAAAGGTTGAACTACATGATCTTGTGAGATCCTTCCCAGCCTGGATTGTTCTATGATTTTATGATCCTGTGATCTAACTGGAATTCTTTGGTTCACTTGCTAACCTCTGCCTTCTCTGGGATTGGGTATATGAAGCACGGACAATATGTTTCAGTGTGGTAACCACAAGTAGCATCCTAATTGTTTTGGACTTCCTTTTCTGTCAATAGAGATAAATGGTACTTAAAGGGCAGGAGCAGGTATCATTGATGATAACTTAAATGTGGGTATCTCCATGCTAGAGATGTATAGATATCTAACGCTCTTGTAGATGGATACCATGGTAGGATACTGGAGTCTTACAGACTTCTTAATCTTTTGACTGAGAATCTATGATCTGGAAAAGGAGGCAGTAAATGCACACAAGCCTCACCTAAAGGCTTAAAAGGGAATGAGGATTGATAGGTTTTCTACTTAAATGTTCCATTATGGTATTATTACCATTGTGTCCCCTTCAAGTATCAGCAATGGCAACAGAGAGTAATGTATCTCATTCCAGAGGTAAACACTACACCAAATGTGTGAAAGCTATCTAAGAAATTTCCAGGCCAAGAACAGAGATCGATGGTCATTTTAAGCATTTCTTTGATTAGCACGAACATATAGCATGGATCACATTCTTACCTAATTTCTTTCTAAATTTAACTACCATCATAAGAGTAGATTCTCCAGATGTCAACCTCAATGGCTACTGCATTTGTATTCTGTCTCTGTGTATGTCTATACACACATATGTATGTGTATGTATTCAAAGGAAGCGTCTGCTCCACACATCATGCAGCCAATGCTATGTAGAGAAGAGGGTTGCACTGAGCACACAATGAGCTCAAACAGGCAATCTCTGTCATCCAGGAATCTTGGAAGTGATTACAGACTGGCCAAAAAGAAACAGACTCAGTGAATTCACCTTTCCAAATCCACTCTGTGACATAATTAGCACAATTTAATCAGTTCTTAGTAACCTCCACCTCTTGAATGTGAATTTAGAAGACAGAGGAATCCACAGAGTGAATCAGAAGACAATGGTTTCATACAAGATTCAGTAAGATAGAAATTTTACCACTTACAAAATCATGCCCAGAATTCATTTTGAGTGTCATATTATTGGTTCAGTTTTAAGAACAGAAAATTTCATGTCCTTTTTACATATTCTTTCCCATGCAGAAAAATAGTTCTTCATTTTAGGTCTGACATTTATTACACAAAAGAAAAATCCACAATAAATCTGTGCTACTTTATCTCCAATTAAGTATTTCTTGTAGAAAAAGCTGTTTTTCTCAGTTTCCCTGAAAATTAGGAAGGCTTTTAAGCTAAAGCAAGATGACAAGATTTTGTAGAATAAGAAAGTGTTTTGAGTCTTGAGTTAAATAGAATATTGTTAAATGCGTAATTTCATCTGTTCTTTATCCAACGAGTCAGACATATTTGCCATATAATTCACTTCCAAAAGTAGATTAATTGTCATAATTTCATTTTTTTTTTTATTAGCAATTTAACATACAGCCTTGTAACTAGCATTTAATACAAAATGTTATCATCTCTTGGACTTTGGCTGGCTGGGATGAAGTTAATCACTGCAGCTGGCATGGTGCTTTGGTCTTGTGATCCAAACCATATTGATAACACAGGGCTGTTGAAGGTATTGCTGAGCAGCACTTATACAGTGTCATGGCCTTCTCCACCATCCCACCAGTGAGGAGGCTGGAGGTAGCCAAGAATCTGGGAGGTGACAGCCAGGACAGCTGCCCCTAACTGACAGGAGATATGCAACACCTCATGGCATTGTGTTCATCAATAAGTTTTTCAGTTGATTTTTTCATCTCCTTACTAATCCAATATACATCTATGCTTTAAAAGTTTGTGAAATCATCAGAGAGGCAAAAATCCACCTGCTTTAGCTAGACCAGGATCAGAGCAGTAATCATGAGTCTAGGTTATTATTCATGACTTAATCCCCTTCTCTTGGTTTGGTTTAAAAGACACACTCTTACTCTAAAAAAATGTCTCATATAAAAAGATAAAAAAGTTTATGTGCTGGATGTACATTTTAGAATACTAATTATGCGGGGTTTTTATATTCCAGTCGTATTAATTCAGTTTATTCTGTGAGGTCTAATGAGATTGGATGAAGATTAAATGCTTCCTCTTTTTCAGGAAAAAGGGAGGCTAATAAGGATAAGTTAAGTCAAAGCTATCACAGGAAGCTCCTTGAATGTCAGTAGCAATTTATATCACTGTATCTCCTCTATGGGAGGGGTAGGAAAGATAAAAGAAATTATTTTTTTGAAAATATTACCAACTAAATTCCACTAATCTAAGTTAAGCATTTTAGTGTCATATTTTCTTCTGAAAACCTTTTTGAATTTGAATATTGACGTTTACACCACCTTAAGTCTTCTCCCAAAAAGGAGAACATTTCATAATGGTATCAGAAATGACGGAACACATACTCCTTGTCTATATGTGTGATCAAATAAAGACATGTTCTCTCACATACATATCTATATATAAAACTGTATCTTTAAACAGTGGTGCATCCTAACCTGAAAAGCTCCCAAGACGTGGTGCTGTCATATCTCCACCATCATATATTTCAAGGGAATCCCAATTGTGTTCAGTGGCAAAGCTGATGACCTGGATCTGTAAAACAGGACCACAGAACTTTTTTTAGGCCAACAGGTCATGTGCATTTTAAAATGTTCTAAACCCAACAAAATAAAAAGAGAACACATACCAAAGAAAATAAAGAGATCCAAACAAAAGACACTTCATTAAAAATATGTAAATAAAAAAATCAATATTTACTTTTTATGATGTGTTAACTCTTAGAAAATATGACACTAGGAAAATAAGAAGGATTTTGCACGTCTGTTGCATCATTTTAAAAAAATACTTGAAGTGTAAATGAGAAGACAACCAAGATAGCTGCAGAGCTCTCAAGGGCCTCTGTAACACACTAGCAGATAGAAAGAGCTAGCATTTGCATATCACATTGAAGGATCAGGACCTGTGCTCAGTATACTACACAATTAAGACAGAAAACTGCTTGTTAATCACTTCTCATTCATATCCCCAGGTGAAAATAAAGTAACATAAAATAAAGCTAAGCAAAGAACATTAATGAGAAATCCAAAGCACAAATATTTCAAGTACCCCATCCCTCAATTATAGGCTTACTAATTTATGAAATTTTTAGTGAAATAAACAAAGTACTTAATATTCCATGCTTGACAGAATACAGACTTGCCTGAATACCTGATCCCTCAGTCACTATGATTTTCCACACACAATTCAAGCTGTTACCATAAGGTTCAGGGTAACCTGGTGAAAGAATAGTACCTCTGCGCTCAGTAAAATTCCCACTGCATGGCACTGAAAGAAAATATTATCACAAATTACTACACAACTTAAACCCCTTTAGAGAAGAGAGAAGTAGTAATAATTTTAGTAAGATCAAGATAATTATAATAATTTGCTTTTGTAGCATAAACACGTAGACATGAAGCAATCATCTGAACTTAGAAAGCATCTTATCTAAAATTTATTAATGATATCAAGCATAAGATCCAACCTGCCCAAATAAAAAATTCAGAAATTAACTTCATTTTGCATGTGTGCAGCCTAGAACAGCCCAGCAGCAGAGCCTAATCAAGTCTTACCTTAGAGTAACAACAAACTGTAAAGACATAGCATTAAACACAATCATGATTGACAGAAATTATGTGAATTTACCCATAGCCCAACATAGTTCTAATATTGAATCTAGCTGATAAAGTGGTGTAGTATATTACATATTTTTTACTATATACACTATAGCTTCTTTAATGGTCAAGAAAACAGAACAAAACAAAATAATAAAAAAAACCAGAATATGCAGAAAATAGGATACCTATGTTTATTTTTAGAACAACAACTTATCAACTCTAGAGTAAATTCCTAGGAATAGCAGTGATGTTTGGATATAAATCCAAATAGGGAGAAGGTAAAATATTTCAATGTTTACAAAAAAACTTTGGAGTGCTAACTATTATTTCAGCACAGGTCTATTGATAGACTAAAGAAAATTAGTTTTACTTAACAATGTTATCATTATTCAATGAACACTATGCTTTTGCTTGAAAAAAGAAATCATTATCCTATGTGCGATAGAAATACATGACAATACTGTGTAATAAAACAGGTAAAGACACTTCTGGAGAATTAAATTCTGTCCTGTATTTCCAGCTGTAGATAAGTCATGAAAATAATGAATGTTCAAGAAAGTGTGCATCACATTTGTTCATATAATCTAAGTCATTATATGAAACACTATACTGCCTATGAGCCAGCTGGTACTCAATTACTTTTTGATATGGAAAAATGCTCTTTTCAATTGGGCATGACTGATATTAATCGAAGGAGAGTGAATATATGGGTTAAATACTATTTTCTGAAACAGTTCCTGAATCCTAATTCAGAGACATGTGACAGAACAGACAAGTTAAATGTAATTGCTTACCTACACAGCTTGGTACTGTGTCATTCCACTGAGCTAAGGCATTGGGTACAGACTGACATCGGATAGCTTTGGAGCCTTGCAGCAGATAGCCAGGACTACACTCAAATCGAACAACAGAGCCTGCTGAAAACTCAGAGCCAATTCTCCTTCCATATCTAGGCTCTGGAACTGAGCTACACTGTGTATCACTTGTGCGTGGAACAGCTGTATAAAGAGAGGAAAATAAGAAGTCATGAACACCAATGGCAGTCATAATAAAAAAAAACAGACCAATAAAAATGCTGACTATTTCTTGTAGGACAGAGCTTAATTCTGTTACTTTCTCTGCTCCTGTATTCTCAAAGAATGGACTAATTCTTTCATGGCTATTAGCTGGAGTGTGGCTTTGGGCTGTGTACAGCCACGTGAGTGCCATGGCAGCTTGGAGACCTTTCAACTTTGGATGCACAGCTTTAGGCATGAGAAGATCAGTGGATGTTTGTGCAGCCCTCTTCAATGACAGGATACTATATCTACCACCTACTTCATTTAATAAATACAGGGCCTTTGGCTTATCACTAGAACTTTCTCATTAGAAGCCCAGAAAAATTTTATGGTGTAGCTAATCAGATACAAAGACAACATAATATCTTATAAATATTTGGTTTATCATACTGGAGAATATGAAGTGAGAACAATACACCCTCCAGGCTATTTCAGTGTTTTCTGTTGACAACAATTATTTTTACCAATAAAGTCGGGGAATTCATAAACCTAATGTGATACAAGAGCAGTTAAAAGACTGTAAGCAATATATAAAGAGCAAAATATCAACATTCATTAGAAGCCCATGGGATAGTTTTCCCTTTGGCCTCATTATTTATAAACACTTCTTGATAACAGGTGTTTTTCATACCTACTGACTATTGCTATTGTGCATGTTGTTTGTATATCAAACTTTTCTTACTACATTTCATTTTGCAGTTAGCTAGTAAATGCCAATTTTAAAAACAAATTAAAAATATTTATATAGAAAATGAGAGAGGAATAATTAGTATGCAATATCATCTGTGTTTTACAGTATAATAAAATAAAGGTAAATAAAAAATAATCTCATTAAATATATGAAACTTTTCTGTGTCACTGGCAGGTTCAAAAGTTTTGATCAGATTGGGTTTGTCCAAGAATTAGTTTTAGAGCATCACTCCATCTAGACATGAATAAGTAACACCATGAAAATTGCCTGCCATTTAGTCCTTAAGTAAACAACAGAAAATGGCATCAGGGAGAAAAGAAAAAAAAAAAGAAGGTGGGCATGGTGGGTGTAACACTTTATTCCTGGTAAATTTTCAAGCATGATTCTCCTGGCTCACTAACGTAAACAGAATCACAGCTATATTTAGTTTTATTTTACAGCTTTACGTTTCAGTTCCTTCGCTGACCTGTAAGGGTGAAGAGTTAAGAGTGATATTTCTATCTCTTCATGGGCACAACTGTACACATCCCCCCCACGCTTGTTCAGCCACCCTGGTCACTAAGTAAAAGACAAGGTGTATGGAGCCTATATATACTTCTAATATTGATAACTTTATGCTCATCCTATTTCTTATACTGTCATTTGCTGTATTCAGAAACATAATTAAGTTTTAAGTACTCGTAAATGCTCTAAAAATTAACATTTCTTAACAAGTTGGATATGGAACACTAATTGAAATCAATCTTATCTTAAATCTAGCATTAAACACATTTTAGCAGAACACTGAAAATTGTCATTTAAGATTACATTACGTTCTACCAGTTTAAGCATTGCTACCAGATATAACAGTTAAGTTTGTGCAAGTATTACTGAATGAAGAGAAAATATTTTTCTAAAAAGATTTAGAAATAATTAATATTAGTAATAACAAAAATACAATCACTTTTTTATTAATATGCAGTGAGTTGATTTGTCAGACAAGGTCAGACATATACAGTAACATGTATTTTTCTTCTAAATCTGCACATTGGTTCATTGCAGAAGATTTTAACCTTGAAAGCTTAAGAAAGTTGTAAAATGTATTCAGTACTAAAAGAATGGTCAGAGGTAAACTAACACACTCCTGGGTAAATGCACAATATGGCAAAACAAAAGCACAACCTTTTTATTAAGTTTTTAAAAATGGTTAAACACCTTACACAATTTAAACAAATAACTTACCTCTCAGCAAACTTAATATACCTGCCTTTGTTCCAATAAATAGGAATTTGTGATTAAGTTCTCAACAGGACCTCGGTATAACACAGATGCTCTGTGAAACTTGTTCATGCATGCAGTTCTAACCATGGCAGGAAACTGTTCTGCACTTGTGGAAGGATAATGATGAAACCGTAGTTCAAGGATTTCACACACAGTTCTTCCTGATCATAACCTAGAGGCCAGATGCAATCTGCCAGGTCAATTCAGCTGACCCAGATTTTGCTCTTTTATTGGGATCAAGAGCCTTTTCTCTACCCACGCACCTTCTGCACAAGAACTATTTTATTCAAACCTTTTTATTCCATGTTATTTTATAATGACTACACTGGAATAAATGATGAGTTTACAACTGCCTAGGTGATGATGGCTACTCACACATCCAACTGCATGACTGTCATATGCCTGGAAATACAGCTTCTGCCATGTAATTAGGCATTAATCCATCCCTTGGTCAGGACTACTTGTTCAAATGGGCGCTTTGGCCATGAGATAAATCATTAACGATTATGTGACAGCAAAGGACTCAGTACATTGTTGTGGACAAACCAGTTTTGGTTCAAGGAATTAATACTTAATTATGCTTATTACCAATTTTACACAAACTTCCGATCAATGATTCAGGAATTAAAAAGAAAGAGGACACAAACAATCAAACAACAGTTTTGCTTCATTCTCATTCATGCTCAACTTTACACACACCTATCCTCTCCTTCTTTTTCTCAATTTCTTTGTGTCCATCTTTGTTGTACCAATGAGGTGAGAGGCAGCACTGGAGGTTGGGGTATGTGCTCTCTTTTTGCTTTCCTCCACCTCCCCTGCTGATGTACTTAGCATTTTACTCATCTTTCTACTCCTTTTTGCTTCTCCAGGTTTTCACATTACCCTGTTTCTCCTCCAGCATGGGTCATCCATGGGCTACCTTTCCTCAAAGATGTCCCCTACTGCAGAACTCACAGGCTGCCAACCCCTGTGAGGTGTCCCCACTCCAGCAGGTGTTACCCACAGGCCATAGTCCCTTTAGAAGTACAAACCCTCTGACAGGGAGGGCCTCTTCCCAAGACTGTCTCCAACAATCCCTCCAGCAGCATCTCTAGCAGCACGTACCCAGAAGCATCTCTGCCCCAAAGCAGTTGTCACACTCTCAAATATTTTTGAGAATAGCCACCTCACGGTCCTCTAACTAGTGGGAATTTTGGCATGTGAGGGATTGTTTATACCAGCTCCAAAGGAGACTGTTTGTGAATGGCACATGGTGGCTCATGGCCTCCTCCCACACAGGTCACCACCTCAGCCACCTGTTAGTTAAACTTTTAGCTTCTCACATGTCTAAAGGTTATCTGTCTTACCTAAGAGACTACATGACCTGACTCAAAATTTCAGCATCACTCCTGAAGTATTTTTCATTCACTGCGTGGAAGAAACTCTTGCTCAGCCTCCTATGGGAATACCATCTTTCTCTATGTATTTTTTCACTCGGTTTTTCAAAAGGGAGGAAACTATAGAAGAAAAATCCTTCCTGTTTCTCTAACCCTTGCCTAGCATCCACATTTGAAGAATCCTTACAGCAGCTGTGCAGGCAAAGGACACTTTAACAGTCAGATTAAAGAATATCCTATAACTTTCTCTAATATCATTGGGAAATTTGCATACATGCACTAGTAATCCATACTTTTTCTGTGTAACTAGACCTTGTAGCACCTCTCAACAAAGAATGTCAGATCATTTGGTTTCATTATAATATTGCCCCATGAAAGTTATATTCCTGCAAGCAAGCTATCTCTGACATGATTGCAAATGTAGGGGCACTTTACTAGCACTCTTAAATTAGTTCACATAGCAGAAATACTTTTTCAGACTAAAAGCTGGCATTTTACTGAGATCAGCCCTGACAACCACATTCATGGCTACAGTTCCATCAAATTATTCTACTGCCAGCAAGAAACACTCAATGGCATTTAAAACTGACATTTTGCTCAGTTTTTCAGAAGTTTTACTGATACTCTGTTAATGGTTACTGTGAGAAAAGAAATACTAAAGGTGCAAGGTACTATTTTTTTAATCCTTCCCTCTCACCCTGTTTAAAAAAGAACTGCCTTAAGAATAGATGTAATGCAAGCTGTAGATAACAACAAAGTGAGGTAGTTCCACACTGCTTAAAATGGGATTTAAATAGTCCATGGAAAAAAGTAGTACAGTTTCTAACATCTATAAAAAGTTCAGAAAATAGGTCTGTTTCTCTAAAAGGTGACACAGATGACAGCTCAGCTGAAATGCCTCCAAGATTATTTCAGTTGGAAGAGACCTACAACAATCATCTAGTCCAACTGCCTTTACAATTTAGGACTGACCAAGTTAAAACATGCTATTAAGGTCATTTTTCAAATCCCTCTTAAGTACTGACAGGCTCAGGGAATCAATCACCTCTCCAGGATGTCTGTTTTAAAGCAGGACATAGTGTGTCATGGTAGCACGTATAAAAAATAATACTAACAGTCTTAGTTCTGTTCTCTAATTTCATTTAGCAGCCAATGTGTGGCTGTGCATTTTATTCTTATCACAAATTAGATCAACTTGATTGTTAAAGTCACAATCTTCTTTTATTTCCCTTTGTCTTCTTCATCCTAATATACAAACTTTCTTAACAATCCTCTTTAAAATCTCAATTGACCTAGTTCATGCATTTGTATTGTACATCAAGTGAAAAAAGAGAAATATTAAAACCCTATAAATTTTTGGACAGTAGAAACATAATTACTTTCTAAAGAAGGAACTCTACTGCAGCAGACTGAGTTATATAAAAATATAGGCTCTTGTTTCTTAGGTGATGTCATAGCAGCTAAACAAGCATAAGAGAGCCTGAAAAAAAATTCTTACACATGATTGTTCTTAGCATATTTGAACATGACCCTAATATTTTGGAAGACTCGATATTCATTCAGTCTCATATCACAGACACTCTTTATCTATTGCGCAAAATACAAGGAAATGTGATCATCTGAGAAAAGAAATTAAGGCAGAGATGACATATCCAGATAAAAAGAAGTTTTTGAGAAAGTGGCATCACAAAAGCCATTAAATCTGAATCAGAAGGTAAAGCCCCTATCTGTTGGTTGCTCAAACCAGAATGTGAAATAAAGCAAGCAGTAACTTTTTCCCCTTCAAGCCTCCCTTTTAGCTTTTGCCTACAGTGTTGTCAACCTAGACTTCTCAAGCTGTATCACAGAGGCATTCCATTTTCTATAGTAATTATCGTCCATTTTTCAGTAAATGTTTCATACTGCTGTGAAACAAAATTGAAATCAGCCCAGTGGAAAAGTGAACAGGGAAGAAGGTCAGCATGGAATAGAGGGCAATAAATAAAATTATTGACTTTGCAGACCAGATTACTGCGTTCAATGTGAGAGTAGATGTAATTTCTGAAGTATTTAAAAGTCTAGCAAGCAGGTGGTCATTGGAAGAATGATTATATGCTTCATAAGAAGAGGAAAAAAATCTCAAAAAGATAGAGCTTATTAAATACCAGTAACTCATTAAGAAATATATGTATACATTTAGCATATAGTAAAGCTCTTAGGATATATTTTTAAATATATTAAAATCTCATGGTATATAAATAGCTTCATGATTTTTCTAAGACAAATGAAGTGACTTTGCCTAACTCATTTAGTGCTCTTATTTGTTAAAATCTATTTCTTACAGTAGCTAAAAACTTCAACATCTGAAATGAGGCATAGCATTGTGCTAACCTGAAGACTTCCTGTTCATAGCAATCTCTGTGTATTTATATACAGCTAATAGAATCATGAGGTTTTATCACTATGAATTCTTCAAAAGCAGCAAAAAGTAACACTTTAGAGTGTTAACACTAACAAATAAAATAACACAGAAATATATCATTCATATGCAAATGGATAAGAATTAAAATGCTGAAAGCTCTTTTCTAATTACAGTTTATAGTCTCCCTCTTTTATGGTTAATTTTGGATGATAAGTTTTAATGCAAGTGTGTGTAAGATGGTTTTGATGTGTAATAAGGGGAGATAACAATATCTTGGGATATATCCAAAGTAGAATGCGCAGTCATGGTAATATTTTTCTATAAACACAGGAGTCAGAAAGCTTAAAAATCAGTCCTAACAACCTCCTTACAACTGTGGAAATATTCCTGAGGGAAGACAGTTCTTTCCACTTATTTGCTGTGTCAAACTAGGACTGTGATCCAATGTTAAAAAAAAAAAAAAAATCTAAGAATCTTAATAAAATTATTTAAAACTATCCCAAACTACTTTTACACTTCACTTTAGGAAAGGTGTGCAATGACTGTCCCATTAAGCTTACTGGGTATGCAGTACATAGATGCATGCAATGCATCCAGTGAACTGCCCGAAGTCAGTCCCTTTGGGACTGCATTTGTTGCCCTTACAGGCAATGAATCTGTAAGCAATGCTCCAGGTGTCACCAGACTGCATTCAAGACTCATGGATCAGCTAAGTGTGCTCAGCTGCACGACAGAATGCTAGCTGACTTGGCCATGCTGTGTCATTCTTGCATTTCAGCTGCAGTGTGCAGACATGCACATATAGCAAACATCTCCTCAAGTTCAGCTGGGTCAGAAGCAGACCAGCAAGCCTCCCACCCACCCTTCAGTACTGAAATGGCCTGATGCTCTCTGCCACAGCAATTTTCTCTCTGAGCTCCCCAAGCAGGCAGAATTCCTTAGCAGCCTGAACAAAAACTCTTGAGAAATCAACTGGGAATACTGAGAAAGACTAATACAATTAAGCACACTCCTAAACCCCTTGAGCTCACTCAGCAGTAAGAGAGCGACAGATTGCATACTGAGAGAGGCTGGACACATTCAAGTCTGTGGGGCCAGGCAGGATAAACACAGACAACTGCTGTTATGAAGCCAGTCTGCCATCAGGAGAAGTCCCTGATCGCTAGAAAAAGGTTAAGACTACACTCACATTTAAAGCAATATGTTAAGACTTATACAGAATTAAAAATAATACAATTCATGAAATTGGCAGCAGTGTCTTCCACCAAAAGTAGACATGTTTACCTTGGTAAACAAAGTGAAACCCTCTGGCTGATGCCCCGCTCTTAGCACTGAATCGCAGAAGAATTTGATTGGATGTAGCCAAAGGCAATGTCTCTCCTGCAAGTGGAAAGAGAAAATAAATACACAAAACAGAAACAACAGTTGTATCTCTTCAATATGTAATCAAATATGCTGTTAAAACACACAGTTTTATGCTTTCCCCTATAGTTAAAGAAAACATAAAATACATTGTACAAAATTAAATTTGCCATTTCCAGCATAAAAAGACTTCATGATTCAACAAGAGAAACCTTCTGGCATTTACTGCAGCAGCTGGAACTGGAGTCCAAATAACCCACTTGACTGGAGAACCCTACTGCCAACTGGGGCCAAAATTATTAGAAAACTTTTTAGTTAACCCTTTTCTGTGACTGAGAGCTTTACTTTGCCTTGTGAAACGCGTTAAACAAATAAAAATATTTGAAAAATGCCACAAGGATCGTCACAGAATGTCTCTCCATTTCAAGACTAAAATGGAGAGCAAACCCATGGCTTGTTTTATTGTAGTGGCTTCAATAAAATATATGGTCACACATGCACTATATTACATTATTAACTTTCTTATGGCATTGCAAATTTTATTTCTGATTTGAAGATTAATAAAAATATTTAATATACTTTATCTCCTTTCCTGACATATCTGTCAGGAGTCATGATAAAAGTTCAATAATGAAACACTATGGACAAAATTGCAGTACTTCTACAATGATTCCATTACATATGACTACTGTTTTTATTCTCCCTGGACTGTATAAATTCATATTTTATGGAATTCTACAGAAATGAATCATTATTAAAAATATCATATATAACTAGTTATATAATTCTTTCACTTTGTCTAATTTTGTACTATTGCAATTAGTGATTCCATGTAACAGAATCCTATCCTGAATCAATGTAAATCAGATATGTCACAAGTAATAAATAAAAAAAATCAGATATTTAAATACCCTTCAAGTATTTTAAAACGTCTGCTATGAAAAGAGACATTAGTTTCAACTTTTATACGACAGTTTGATGCAGTCATATTTGGTGCTTGGATGAGCTGTCTCTTAAATTTAAAAATTTAATTTTGTTTTGTTGCTGAACTCTGGTTAGTAATTAAACAAATCTTAGAATTTTTTGTGAAGTCTTATTATGACACAAATAGCTACGATTCATCAGAAGAAAATCAAGAGCTGTGTTTTTTATGTAATTATATATTTACTATAATTCAAAGAGATATGTTATATTATTTTCATATTAAGTATTTTTCCAATTATTCAAAGTAAAAACCAAGAAGACATGCATAGCCCTGTACTGCAAAAATTTTAAACTCACATATAAACTCTCTTACATACTAGAAATATTTGACAGAACACATTCATAGCTGCAGAAATATAAAAAATATACTTACATATCACTGAAGATGAACACAGTCATTATATACACATACATTGGAAATTTGACCATTTGGAAATCCGTATAAGCTTAATTAGGATTTCACAAGGTCAACATTTTGTTACAGTCACCTGAATGCAGCAGCTGGCCTGCTTTTAGTCTAAGTGCAT
Source organism: Notiomystis cincta (assembly GCA_013398075.1). Taxonomy (NCBI): domain Eukaryota; kingdom Metazoa; phylum Chordata; class Aves; order Passeriformes; family Notiomystidae; genus Notiomystis; species Notiomystis cincta. The sequence goes on along the minus strand of VZRX01022609.1, from coordinate 61,638 downwards.
GTTTGCATACAGATAATTGCATTTTGTAAATACAAGTAATTTGTGTTTAAATTAGACATTCAGAATATTTAGATGTGTATTTCAAAAAGTTTAGGGGCAGAGAAGATAATTATACCATCCAATCTGCCCTCTTACATAGAGATCTGAGAGCTTCATTCAACTATTTCTACTCTGACCCCAGTGATCTGTTCTTGTCTAACCATATGTTCCAGAATAATGTCTTGACTCAAAGATTTAGAAGGGTTTTCCATATCCCTTAGCATCCAGTTCCACTAACTTTATTTCCAGGCAAATTCTTAACATTCTTCTGATTATTTTTCCCCATACTGAGCTGTGTAAGAAATGTATACTTATTTTCTTTATAAATTACCTGAGTGGGATCCAGACAGAGAACTAAGAAGTCTAGCCTGAGAGTTTTCTCCATCAAATAATTCTGCCACATCATTCAAAGCTGTCTGAAAATAGGCAAATTGTCCAAAAACAACTACATTAAAAAAAAAAAAGAAAGAAAAGAAAAAGAAAATGATAGAGAGGAAAAAATAAAAAGAGAGGAGATAAAAGAAGAATTTAGTCTTCAAAGTCGAATTTCAGGATGTGTTTCTATTTGTCTTATTTATTAATGAATTCCTGCATTAATTTTTCCAACTTCTATAACTGCCTAACATGATAAAACAACTGCATTAAGCTTAAGTGATAAGAATATTTTTTTAGTTTTCATTATTTCCATACTTTAATTAAAACCAAATTTATTAAATCATGCTTTCACCAAAACCGTGACCTCCAGTCAAACAAGCCTTATTGCTTAGGTACCTATGAGAATAAGAAAATGGAATATCTAAACAGAAAGCTTTGTACCAGAATTAGATTGCCAACTACAGAAACTATTAAGGACCATCTATTATTACATAGGATGAGGTACTTACCTGGCTTCAGTCTAAGGAAGATTTTTTGAAACTTATTGATTTGTCAAATTTTAAAATTTGCATTAGTACTTTTTTTATCAGTCAGCTATAAAAACTGATCAAATACTAAAAATACCAGTGTGTTACCAGCTTTGACACATTACTACACTTATTTTGCACTTCAGCTGTACATAATTTAAAGTGTATTAATAAATCATTTAATTATGCATCTCACTAGTAAATCTCAAATAGTTCACCTCATTCAAATATCATATAGCAATAGAAACATGAAGTAAACCCAAGTCAATAAAAATATTATTTTGTCACTCTAGCCATCTATATTTTATTTACAGCTGAATCCTTACAGGTTTTATTGTGCATAGAAAGTACCAAATTAATTAAATTGCTGTGAATTAAGCCTCTTGGTAAATAAGTAGTAAAATGAATCTTACTGCTATTTTTCTGGACTTAAAAAACCCTACTTTGCAGAAAACTACACCTTACATACAATTGCTCAAGTTTGAGAGATTTTGTTCAAGTATTTTGACCCTTTGAAATAGTCAGTTTTGTGATTTTCCACAAACATTTCTGGTACTTTCATGCTTCCTTTCCCTCCACTGTACATCTTAAACAAATGTGATTCTGCTCGTTACCCTTGTTAAAACATGAAAACAGAGAGCAAAAATGTAAGAGGAATATCAGAGTTTGTTTTCTGACATCTGATTTTACTTTGCAGGAAGCTTGAATAATCATTATCCTATGATGATGAACAATGTAATCAATGAAGTTATTCAGGATATGCTCAGATAGAAAACATAAATGTCTTATCTGAAGTCAATTGATAATTCTAGGGAGAAGTAAAAGATTAAAACCCGAGAATCATTTTTCCATGTCAAGAAGATATTTAATTTTTATAAATAATTTGCAATACAATGTAAACCTACTACACATAAAGGACATTTGAACAGTAGAACAATAATAATGATTGATAAATCAATAGAAGAAAGTCTTACCAAATTCTTTAGGGACAGTTATTGAATAAAGGCAAGTCTGTCCAGCAGTGTAATTATGAGGATAATTTGGTGATAAAACCACTCCCTCTGATCCAGTGTACTGCCCTCCACATGGTGCTGGAAACAAAAACAAAGAAACATGTTATATTAATTAGAGCTGTCTGTATTAGTTAAGTCTGAAAAAATAAAAACTAAAGATCAGAGAAAGACACTTTAATGGTTTTGCTTTTGTTTGGTTTACCTGTACTGGAATATCTAATGGTTTTTTCTCAGGATATAATTTTATCATAATTTCTTGAAAATTAGAATATATGTGAGTTTTACTCGACTCCAAGTATTCAGATAGGACTCGAAGTGATTTATTTGAAAGATACTGTAAACACAGGCTTTAGGTGGGGTCTTCATTTGAATATCTGTCTGTATCTATCCATGTTAAAAACAAGTGAGGAAAATATATGATACTGCATAAAAAATGGCACAGAGGAATATATAGATATAATGACACTACTCTACACAGAATGCCAAGAATTCTGCTTTGTGAAAGTATACTTGAATTGCCTTATTTTCATATCTTCTAGATGATTATGAAAAGTGCACATAGACTATACAAATAAAAAAACCTTTGGCTTCATATGTATGCAAAAAAAACCAAAAACCCCAAACCAGCAGAAAGGTGAGAGAAACGTTTTAGAACTACAGAAGTTAGAAGAGATATTTAAGAACAGTAGAGCTCAAACCCCCAAGACAAGTCAGGATTTATATCAATAGTAGTTCTGTCTATATCACGAGAAAAACAATGAACAATGTATGCCTGGCTTGTTCCTCCATGTATAGGCTGTAAATGTGGCATAGTAAGGGACAGATGGAGTGGCCATTTTTAAGTTCAAATATCTCCTTGTGCTAGATATTGAGTGAATAGATTTCTATACACTGAAAAGGAAGTATTGCTGTCACTCTTCTCACATTTTGGAAAAGCCTGGCTTCCTATAAAAATCTTCATTAAAATATAAGTCTTGTATTAAATTAGTTACATACAATTCAGTGGTCTTTTTATTGCAAGAAATGATTTCATAAAACACTATATAGTTTTTATAGAATAACAGATTGTTGTAAAAAGTTATGTTACCCAAGAAACCAGTAATTAAATTATTTTATAAATAAATAAATAGATAAATGAGGTTATAGAAAGTACCACAGTCACATTAATTTGGTTTTAAGCAAGGAAAATATCATTCCACTATCAGGAACAAAGTAAATCAATGTTACCCTGCTGTGATCATCTTGCATACAGCAGAGTACAATCTAACAATGTCCTGGAAAGTAACTCGGAGGAGGACCTGTGGCCCAAGTGGACAGCAAGGTCATTGGTGTGGGGCTATGGAAGCACCCTGTTAGCAGTCAGTCCTGGCTCTGCAGACCTGGCTCACGGGCTGGGGAGCTGTGCCTGGTGAGTGAGCCTGTACCCTGGGCATCCTCGGCTCTTAGCCCTTGTTGAGCAGACCTGTTCTTTCTGAGCCCTGACAGGTCTTTGAAATCATGCTTCAAATATCTGCACAAGTTTGACTTCCTTATGCAAAAAGGCAGCAATTAATACTACAAATCCATGTCTTCTCCTAGCTGCTTATATGAATTATTCAAAAAATCCAGTGTAATGACAGAAGATGAGAAGTTTGATCTTCAATACTGAAGTTTGATCAGTAGGCAGAATAGGATTATGTGGCTAAGGTGAAACTTAAATATCACAAGGAATTAGTTTGTGGCATGAATTTAAAATCTTCATTATTTCCTTCTCTTCTTGCTTTGAGGATATCAGAAACTATGCCACAAAGTCTGATTACCACACAAAATTCTCAAGTCATGAACATTTCATTGCAATGAAAGGATACCATTTACACTTAATTTAAAACAAATTCTAAAGTTACGGAGCTATAGAAATGTTTCCTTCTAAATTGTGTTCTTCTATAATTAAAAATCTAAAATTTTGCAGGAGATTATTTTTCAACATAAATTATTACTTTATGGACTTTATTAACTAATATATGTAGTTTCTTTTTGATTTGTTAAAAGTGATCCATATATATATACACACAACATAAACACTGAAACAAAGAATAGAGGATAAATTAGTTAGCCACAGTTCTGAGATGTCGTTTTAATTTTCTGCCTCAGTAGCTGTAATTCTTATTCTAAGGTGAAAATTAATGCAGTATTGAGGTGGGCATGTGATTTTTATTCTAAATCATATTGGGTGTCTGAGGAATCTTACATATTACATTGCAATCATTATATGAATATGTGTTGATTCCAGAGTTTAAAGACATTTTTAAATACTTAATACATTATTGACTAAGCTACAGTCCAATATTCATCATAATTCTTACTTTTTTACCTCAGATTTTTTTTTACACAAGATGTATGTGTAGAAATAGTGTAAACAGCCTCAGGGACTGAGAAACTGAATTCACTGGGTCACCAAGGGGAATGATAAGAAAACAGTACATACCATTGCAAGATGGCAATGCTCTGTTCCAAGCTGGCTTTCCATCTGCACCAATTACACATGTTATAGTTGAAGGCTCAATAATCTTATATCCAGAATCACACTGGTAAGTAATAGTTGAACCAAGCTTAAAGTCTGTTCCAATTCTTGTGCCATTCATGATGTTTCCAGGATCAAAACAAGCTTCCCGTGGCTTTTCTGTTAAAATGAATTACAGTAAATCGATATGTATTTTCAACAAAACAAAACAAAACAAAATGAACAATTATCAGTGATTGTTTTCAGTCAGTTTAAATTTTTCAACAACTTATTAATATATTTTTGTTGAAATATGAAGCATGGATGTTTGCTTAAGATTGGGTATCTGGAAGAGGAAATTATACTAAAGCTGAAGCTGAATTGCTCCAATAAAGTTTAGTATTTAGAAGAAAAATGACGAGTTCTAAAATTCACCACTTCTATATATATGTTGGTGACAAAAGGAAGACTAGGAAAAATGTGAGTCCTCTCCAGAAAAGAAATGGGAGACCTGGTTCCCCAGGACATGGAGAAGGCTGAAGTAGTCATTGACAAAGGCATGTAGAGATACAAGGGAGAGTGGCTTCAAAGTGAAAGAGGGTAGGTTTTGATTAAATATAAGGAAGTAATCCTTCTCTATGAGGGTGGTGAAGCACTGCAAAAGGTTGTCCAGAGAATTGTTGGATGTCCCCTCTCTGGAAGTGTTCAAGTTCAGGCTGGATGGCTCTTTGAGCAACCCAGTCTGGAGGAAGGTGTCCCTGCCATGGCAGGGGAGTTGGAATAGATAATCTTTAAGTATCTTCCAACTCAAAGTGTTCTATCATTTTATACATTTTATATAAAATACTGAATAATATACATAAGAAAAATATTAAATTATTAGGCAAAAACATACTGTCCATTGAGGACAATAGCTTTTTAAAATACAGTATTCTGTTCTTATATCTTTTATTTCATTATAATTTCATTTAACTTCTTTCACTTGCATAGAGGAACTCTTATCACACTATGCTGAGAACAAAAAATAGACACATAGTAAAAATGTGTATGCACATTTTCAATCGACATCTTTATCTCTTTATCTGCTTCTGCTCGACATCTCATTTTCTTTCCTTGCAGGCCTTGCAGACTTCCTGGAACAAACTGTTTTTCCATTTTTTTTGACATTTTGTTTAGACAGGAACAAACAGTCTAAGATTTCATTTGTGGCAATAAGAAAATTACTTTGGGAAGAAGAACCTTGCACACATGGAGAATAATGCCAGATGCTGGATGACAGATGAAGACTAAATATAAATATGATTTTACAGTTCTTTTTCACACTCCTATCTTTTACAGGTATATTTTTTCTTTATTTCTTAGATCCATTTGTCCTCCATTTTAAACATGTACATTAATGTGGTTTGCTTCCATTCTCAAGAATAAGAAGCTGAGGCAGCACTTCTGCTGCTGAAAAACAGCTTGATAAAACTAAGCAAAGATTATAATCAAGCCACGGATAACAACTGTGACTGGAAAAGAAACCAGCATCTCCAAGGACTGTATGGCTTTAATAAACAGCCAGCATCACCTAGTCTCTATCTAGTAAGAGGCATCCCCTCAAAGAAAAAATGCAAATGCTATCCAGTAGTATTCATTGAAAATGCATTTGTAGATTAAATGAGGAAAGGAAAACGTATTGATAGGTATTGACAAGAAAGAAGAAGCAGTCAGGTGGTCTTCTTGGGTAAGACAATTTTACTATTGTAGAACTTTTCTCCAAATGTTATTTTTGATTCTGTTATCATAGAATCACCTCAAGACACTATGTTCTACCTATTTTTTTGTTTTTCTGGGAGATGAAAATGTGCATAAGTGATGTGAAAGAGATTTCATGAAATAGCATTTCTGTGTTCCTTCACATATTAACAGAAAATAGTTTTAAAACATACATTGATGCACCAAGGTATTTGGCAGTTCAGTTATGAGTACATACAGAAGTAAACAGGTTTGAGTTTCAGTAAGTACTAAGTAACATCTTTTCCTTTTATTTAGACTATGATGAGAACAGTACCTTTATAGTCAATGGCAAATCCTGACATTCCAACAGAAGCATCACTGCGAAAAGCCAGAAATAGACTGTTACCACTGCTCTCTATTCTTTCAGGAGCCTGTGAGCCTTGAAAACTACCAATTAGAGGACTGTTGGAATCTTCTCCTTCATAAATATGTAGAAAATCATAACTGGGTTCCATATTGAAACTGAAAATAAAGGGGAAAAATAATTAAGTCTTCAGGGTTTTTTAAGGAGATAAACATTACTGTGACACTAGCTGCCAATTTTCTGTCTAACACATTTTCTTCTCCAGATATAAGTATCTTTTAAAATATGATTCACAGTAAAAATTCACTGTGGAGTTCTTTTTATCATTGATATGAACACATTCATCTTTTCAAAATCCATTATGAATATCCTCCCACCTATTTTAAACACCTTTCTTAAGATCATGGAATCTTTGCTTCAGAAAGGCTGCCTCTTACCATGACCAGAGGAATGATCCAGAAAAGTAGCTTGAATTAAAGGTCCAGTTTTTATTTGGCTAAACTGGATGATTCTAAAGCCACCCATTACAAACATGTTTATCATTTTAGAAATGAGATTTTTTCATATGTATAGACCATTATCTTGGAACTTGCTTTTGTTCTTACCCAGATGATATCAGACATAATAAACTAATGTAAATTAATATTACTTCTCACTAAACCGTCTATATTATGCTATATTTGATGACATTTATATGTTTTACAAAGTAATTATGAAGATAATTTGAATGGAATGTCTTTCAGAGGAATTTAATTGAGATGGGTTCTGAGATAAAATAAATCTCAGGCAGTTCTATGAGAAATGCATACAGAGGAACTCTGAGGAAAATATAAGAAAATTAAAACTACATAAAAAACGAGTAGGCAAGGACTCAGTCAGGTGAATTGATTTTTTTTTCTCTTTATCTTTGTAGACAAAAAGAAATAAATATTTGTCTTTTTCCCAAGTGCGATGATTAGCTGTTTTTTTTATTTTGTCAGTTAGTCCTGGTGAGATGTAAACTTTTCCAAATTATGTAAGACAAAAGGAATACTATCTTTAGCCATGTAATCAGCAGACAACATTTTCATAATGTCAAATAGAAACAGCTTTATATAATGAATAATATTTTATGCCCTGTTTTCAAGAGGTAAGAGAACCCAGGAAAATACTTTAAAATATTTGCTAAGACAGATAATTTTTAGTTGAGAATTTTAGAAGTGATAAAAGGAATAGAAACTTAAAGACCAAAACCAAGGAAAATCAAATTGTACAGAGCAATGGTTTTCAATCTTTCTGTAGGAAACATTTCACAAAACATATTGCATCTCCCTATTCTCAGTCCACATTCACATCCTGTGCAGACACTGCTGTCTCCTCAAAGCCAGTTCCTTGAGAATAGCACAGGCCTTAGCTGTAGCATACTGCCCAAGATTGAGAAAGGTCAGGTGAAATGAGCAGAAAATGGTATGTTAAGAAAGTAAGTTTTGCAGATATCAAAAAAACATCATTTCTTCTTCTCTCCATTATCTGCTAAATGCCTTGGGAGCCTGGGGAGGTCCCTGCTCTCCGGAAGGTGGCCAATGTTAGTGCAATTTACAAGAATGGTGTGAGAGAAGAGCCAGGGAGCTCCAGGCTTGTCTAACCTCAGCCACTGAAAAGTGTGTGTACTACTGGACTGTGACTATTTAGAAAATTCATTGGAAGTATACCAGAAACAGAAAATTCTGTGCTATTGCTCACACTGTTCTCTTTACAATAATGCTCACAAACAAATCTGAATACCATTAAGTTTCTTTCATCTTATTTGAAATGGAGCATTTGAGTTGATTATTTAGGTGACCCACAGAAATGTGCTGTTTACTACACCTATCATGTGACATCTTCAAGAGTGTAATTAGTGGAGAACTATTATCTTCCATTAATCCTCTTTGATCAAATACCAGAATAACAGAATTATTATAATTTTATTATATAATTTCAAGTACGTTAGAATTCCATTCTTTAATTTTGTGTCTTTAAATAGTTTTCAGAAAATAAACTGCAGTCCCTAATTAAAGAAACTGAACTAATTTTTTCGTTTGGTGTTGTTTGGTTGTTGTTGTTTTGGTGTTACGTTGCTTTTTTTTCACAGAAAGGGTACAAATATTACACAGCAAATTTCTCAACATGCCACCACCTCTTCCTAAGAGAATGAAAATTGATCAACATTCCACTGAAGTCAACAGCAATGTTACCCTCTCAGCTTTAAAATCACACTTAAAACACAGTATCAAAAAATGAAAAAAAAATTGCATTTGCAAGATGATATAGAACTGATTCAATTAGAAATTATAAACAGAATACATTAATATATCCCTGAACTTCAACTTGTAAAAGTCTATGCAACACATACATGTTGATTATGGAACACAGAGGAAATAATTAAAATTATGATACAACATTATCTCAGTGCTGTATCTTTTATCTCTCAACTAAGTAGAACAATTTTCTTTCTGATCTATGCACTTTAGGCAAAGGATATTTAGGCTGTATTTCTGAAAACCTGAAAGAACTGACTTACAGATAGAATTTCCACTACACTTTAAGTCTTGACTCTTATTGTACTCTGGGTACAATAGCACAAATCAAGCATTTCTACAAATTATTTCAAGGATTTTTATTTGATATGTCACAGAATTTTTCTTCAGGACATATTGTTCTTCAGGACTATATTGGATAGCAAAAGCGCCACATAGCTATATATTTTTCTTTTACATTATTTGGAATCAATCATATAGCACATATTAGATATATGGTCCAAGATGTAGCTCAAGAATTTAATTAGAAGCTTTAAGAAATTATAAATACTGTCATTTTAGATTTGACATTTAAAACCCTTTAAAACAGAGGCATTCACTGAGAAATGGTACCTTTTGAATATCAAGGCAATGACAAAGTCAGGGTTTACTTTTATTCTCCAGTCACATTCTTTCCCAGGAGGATAAGGCTGTGGATAGTTAGGTGATAAAATAACTCCAGCTGGGCCTGTCAGGTTTCCTCCACATGAAGCTGTCACGTTGTAAGAAGAGACAGGAATATGGTCACATGTTAAATTCACAAGCACATATTAGCTGTTAAGTAGGAGTAAAATGACTTCTACATTTACCAAAATTAATAATAATTTTTTAAAACGCCAGAACTTTCCCACTTCCTGTTAATAAAAAAAATTTCTATTTTCCTTTTAAAACAGTGACCTCTATTCATATTCAAAAGCAATAAGGGAAAAAATCTTTCATAAGGAATAAAAATATGAAGTTAAATAGGAAGTCCTGTATATTTTTGGTTTTACTTAACCCTGTCTCTATCGTGCTGAAAAATTCTTGTGTACTGGAAGAGCTTTAAGAACTGGGAAAGCTCAATAGTAGGACTCAGGCTGCAGTTTCTGTTGACCAGAGATACTGCAGAAACCAGTTTGATTCACTTAGTAAAGATATTACCCAAATCAAAAATCAAATACATTCATTTAGTTACCATGAATTGATTTTTTGAACAGATACAGAATTCTACTCTCATAGAGTCATATAGAACATATAGAAGTCTAACAGAAAAGTAGAGTAGTCTGCATCTGCAGAGGCTGCATCTACATTACCAACCTGAGAGAAACACATAGTGCAAATCAGTTGGTGCTAAGGATTTGGAATATACACTAAACATTTTAAAAGGTTTCTTTTCAGGCCATTCCATTTATAAGTCAGCATCCTGAAGTAAGGACTTATGAAAATTTTAAAATTACATATAATGTTAATGTTTACAGAACTCTTAAGGATGCTGCTATTGTCATGTCTACACTAAAGATTACTTTAATCTGCTTTCCCCTTCAAAGTCACCTTGAGTATATGGAAGAATAACAGTAACTACGTATATATTTTTTTGCCCAAGGGGATTTTCTCTTTCTGTTTTATTTCCTTCTTTCTTTTATGTTTGTTTTGTTGGGTTTTTTTTACTAGACTGTAGAGAAATATGGAGTGATTATAACTGGTATCTAAAGCTAAATAGGAATCTTCTAGACTTAGATACCATATACATACTATTTTAATTTTTTATTTAGATGTTTAATTTGTGAATGATCCCAATATGTTTAGTAAGCATTTTCATACTGCTTTGTATATTGCACATAAGGTATCCAGAAGACAGTATGCAGATTATGTGCTGCTCCAATTATGTTATGTGATATGGAGTCAGAGGAACTATCCTCCAGTATCTTGGATCCTTCACAGTATTTTTATTTCAGAGAAACAGACGGACTGCAGTTGTTGAAGGATATGCTATTTTGGAAAGTGCCTCTCCAAAATGCCTTGTAGAAATAAAAAGCTTTATGTTTATTCCAGTGATACTGTATCTGGGTTTTAGGATTGCTAAAGTAAGTCTTCATTCAATTAACAAGGATTAAAAATATTACTATGCCTAGGCGATAAATTTGCAGATGTTGATTGCTACTAGAAAACTNATTTTTAGTTGAGAATTTTAGAAGTGATAAAAGGAATAGAAACTTAAAGACCAAAACCAAGGAAAATCAAATTGTACAGAGCAATGGTTTTCAATCTTTCTGTAGGAAACATTTCACAAAACATATTGCATCTCCCTATTCTCAGTCCACATTCACATCCTGTGCAGACACTGCTGTCTCCTCAAAGCCAGTTCCTTGAGAATAGCACAGGCCTTAGCTGTAGCATACTGCCCAAGATTGAGAAAGGTCAGGTGAAATGAGCAGAAAATGGTATGTTAAGAAAGTAAGTTTTGCAGATATCAAAAAAACATCATTTCTTCTTCTCTCCATTATCTGCTAAATGCCTTGGGAGCCTGGGGAGGTCCCTGCTCTCCGGAAGGTGGCCAATGTTAGTGCAATTTACAAGAATGGTGTGAGAGAAGAGCCAGGGAGCTCCAGGCTTGTCTAACCTCAGCCACTGAAAAGTGTGTGTACTACTGGACTGTGACTATTTAGAAAATTCATTGGAAGTATACCAGAAACAGAAAATTCTGTGCTATTGCTCACACTGTTCTCTTTACAATAATGCTCACAAACAAATCTGAATACCATTAAGTTTCTTTCATCTTATTTGAAATGGAGCATTTGAGTTGATTATTTAGGTGACCCACAGAAATGTGCTGTTTACTACACCTATCATGTGACATCTTCAAGAGTGTAATTAGTGGAGAACTATTATCTTCCATTAATCCTCTTTGATCAAATACCAGAATAACAGAATTATTATAATTTTATTATATAATTTCAAGTACGTTAGAATTCCATTCTTTAATTTTGTGTCTTTAAATAGTTTTCAGAAAATAAACTGCAGTCCCTAATTAAAGAAACTGAACTAATTTTTTCGTTTGGTGTTGTTTGGTTGTTGTTGTTTTGGTGTTACGTTGCTTTTTTTTCACAGAAAGGGTACAAATATTACACAGCAAATTTCTCAACATGCCACCACCTCTTCCTAAGAGAATGAAAATTGATCAACATTCCACTGAAGTCAACAGCAATGTTACCCTCTCAGCTTTAAAATCACACTTAAAACACAGTATCAAAAAATGAAAAAAAAATTGCATTTGCAAGATGATATAGAACTGATTCAATTAGAAATTATAAACAGAATACATTAATATATCCCTGAACTTCAACTTGTAAAAGTCTATGCAACACATACATGTTGATTATGGAACACAGAGGAAATAATTAAAATTATGATACAACATTATCTCAGTGCTGTATCTTTTATCTCTCAACTAAGTAGAACAATTTTCTTTCTGATCTATGCACTTTAGGCAAAGGATATTTAGGCTGTATTTCTGAAAACCTGAAAGAACTGACTTACAGATAGAATTTCCACTACACTTTAAGTCTTGACTCTTATTGTACTCTGGGTACAATAGCACAAATCAAGCATTTCTACAAATTATTTCAAGGATTTTTATTTGATATGTCACAGAATTTTTCTTCAGGACATATTGTTCTTCAGGACTATATTGGATAGCAAAAGCGCCACATAGCTATATATTTTTCTTTTACATTATTTGGAATCAATCATATAGCACATATTAGATATATGGTCCAAGATGTAGCTCAAGAATTTAATTAGAAGCTTTAAGAAATTATAAATACTGTCATTTTAGATTTGACATTTAAAACCCTTTAAAACAGAGGCATTCACTGAGAAATGGTACCTTTTGAATATCAAGGCAATGACAAAGTCAGGGTTTACTTTTATTCTCCAGTCACATTCTTTCCCAGGAGGATAAGGCTGTGGATAGTTAGGTGATAAAATAACTCCAGCTGGGCCTGTCAGGTTTCCTCCACATGAAGCTGTCACGTTGTAAGAAGAGACAGGAATATGGTCACATGTTAAATTCACAAGCACATATTAGCTGTTAAGTAGGAGTAAAATGACTTCTACATTTACCAAAATTAATAATAATTTTTTAAAACGCCAGAACTTTCCCACTTCCTGTTAATAAAAAAAATTTCTATTTTCCTTTTAAAACAGTGACCTCTATTCATATTCAAAAGCAATAAGGGAAAAAATCTTTCATAAGGAATAAAAATATGAAGTTAAATAGGAAGTCCTGTATATTTTTGGTTTTACTTAACCCTGTCTCTATCGTGCTGAAAAATTCTTGTGTACTGGAAGAGCTTTAAGAACTGGGAAAGCTCAATAGTAGGACTCAGGCTGCAGTTTCTGTTGACCAGAGATACTGCAGAAACCAGTTTGATTCACTTAGTAAAGATATTACCCAAATCAAAAATCAAATACATTCATTTAGTTACCATGAATTGATTTTTTGAACAGATACAGAATTCTACTCTCATAGAGTCATATAGAACATATAGAAGTCTAACAGAAAAGTAGAGTAGTCTGCATCTGCAGAGGCTGCATCTACATTACCAACCTGAGAGAAACACATAGTGCAAATCAGTTGGTGCTAAGGATTTGGAATATACACTAAACATTTTAAAAGGTTTCTTTTCAGGCCATTCCATTTATAAGTCAGCATCCTGAAGTAAGGACTTATGAAAATTTTAAAATTACATATAATGTTAATGTTTACAGAACTCTTAAGGATGCTGCTATTGTCATGTCTACACTAAAGATTACTTTAATCTGCTTTCCCCTTCAAAGTCACCTTGAGTATATGGAAGAATAACAGTAACTACGTATATATTTTTTTGCCCAAGGGGATTTTCTCTTTCTGTTTTATTTCCTTCTTTCTTTTATGTTTGTTTTGTTGGGTTTTTTTTACTAGACTGTAGAGAAATATGGAGTGATTATAACTGGTATCTAAAGCTAAATAGGAATCTTCTAGACTTAGATACCATATACATACTATTTTAATTTTTTATTTAGATGTTTAATTTGTGAATGATCCCAATATGTTTAGTAAGCATTTTCATACTGCTTTGTATATTGCACATAAGGTATCCAGAAGACAGTATGCAGATTATGTGCTGCTCCAATTATGTTATGTGATATGGAGTCAGAGGAACTATCCTCCAGTATCTTGGATCCTTCACAGTATTTTTATTTCAGAGAAACAGACGGACTGCAGTTGTTGAAGGATATGCTATTTTGGAAAGTGCCTCTCCAAAATGCCTTGTAGAAATAAAAAGCTTTATGTTTATTCCAGTGATACTGTATCTGGGTTTTAGGATTGCTAAAGTAAGTCTTCATTCAATTAACAAGGATTAAAAATATTACTATGCCTAGGCGATAAATTTGCAGATGTTGATTGCTACTAGAAAACTACTCTAGTGACCTTAAAAATACAATTCTGCAAGACTTCTAAGCCTGCAATTATTGTCTACTGACAAGAACCTCAGTGAAACCTTTATACACTCTAGCACTATGGATCCACCCTCTCCTGGTGCTATGAACAGGTATCTAATTTCTTTCAACAGCATTGTCACTTGGATCCCCTTCTCTATAAGTATCCATCTTCCAAGGTATTACATAGGATGGGTGTTTAATCTGTATGATAACTCAGAAAGTTTTCAGAATAAATAATGGATCACAGTTTATGTAACCAAATTATTACATAGAAGAACATTCTAATGAAACCATTTCAACATGAATTTTTTATCCAAATCACTTCTGTTTACTCACTTCTATTAGACTTTGTAATTTTTAGATTTTTATGAAGTTTAAAGAATAAATTAAGAAAATCACACCCAAAAATATTGTTAATCAAGAGAACAAGACTGACATTGTCTGTAAGTACAAAATAACTGAGCTCTGCAGAGGTTATCACTCCAGCATGAGCACTAAATGCCCAGTAAGTGAACAAGAAATCCCATCTGCATTAGTCCTAAACAGAGACTAACATCTCCTCCATACCTATGCATGTAGGAGGATCAGGTTGCCAGAAGAATCGGTTGTTCAGCTGCACACATGTAATTTTAGCCTGTCCTTGGAGCTGATAGCCTGGATCACACTGGAAGGTGGTGGTGTCTCCAGGCTCTCTGCTGTCTCCATATCTAGTGCCATTCTGTGGTGTCCCAGGATCGTTACAAGTTGATGCAATGGAAGCTGCAAGGAAAGGATGAAATAAAAGCTGTAAAGTATAGATACTTACTTACCCTGTGTGATTAAATGTACAACATGTTCACATTAGCGTTCAGAGTATTATTTATTCTTCAGTCAATACAGCAAAACATTTTGTTTCTTTACTTTTACAAAAATCTGCCCATTGAGATACATCATGATTATGCTGATTTCCTGCCAGTATTTTTAGAATAAAATATGGACTGATTATTTCCAGTTAACACATCAAAAGAACTAGTAACTCCTCTTCTCACTTTAATATTCTAGTTATCAAAACAGATTTGATGACTTTTGCACAATCGGGTAAGTGTCATATTGTAAATAATATTGTTTGATACTCTTACTCTCCTGCAGCATGTAAATGCTCTTTACCCATCTGGCTAAATCAAACAGCAGTTTATGCAGCTCTGAACTTTTCATTTCAAGGGCAAGAAACAACTTTCTTAGAGATCACTTTAACTGAATCTTAGCAAAATATCTCACTTATGATGAGTCTTCAGTTTCTGTATATGGATTTTGCTTTCTAAAAGAATAAATTATTTAAAAAGCAATATTAAACTAAGCAGAACAATCACTACGTATGACTTAAAGCAAATAATCACCCAGAAAGCGGATACACGAGTCTACATCTACTCTGGCTTTCTGGAAGATGCCAGGTCTCTTCTGGCTTCTGGATGTCTTCTACCAGCTTCAGGTATTCAGACATTTTGAGCTACAATAAACTTTGCAGTCTTCCAAAGGAAAGGAGGTCCCATCTCTGGAGATTAGTGTCCCTACTGAATTGCACCCTCTTTCCTACCAGTCCTTACCCAAATACCTTTTTCAAAGAACTTACTACAACTGTGAATGAAAACCAAAATAAGGAGTCATAAATCCAGTTATGTCACAATTGCCATTAATGACACTGGTGTCTACCACCAGTGTGCAACCTTCCTGACCATAATAATCCATTTTCTGAATTAAAAGGTTCATCTACTCCTTCTGTCCACACAAAAGGAGTACATCACTATAAGAAACAGCAAAAGCAGATAAACCTTTGCAAACTTGAAACAACTATCAGGTTGTACAAGTGGAAAATTTTTTTTTCCTGTGTTGTAAACTTGCAGAAGAGAGAGAATGGTTGGAAAAAAAACCCAACAAACATAAAACCAAAACCAACAGTAAAATAAACCATAAACCATTTCAGACCTTTAAAGTGGTTTTATGCATGTTTTAGCAAATGAATGGTCACAGACAAATCACAGAAATTGTAAAGTATCTTAATAGGAGAATTAATGGATTATTATAATTAACACACTAGAAACACAGAAACTTCGTTTGACATTTTATTATTCATAGTTTTTTCTCTTGTTTCCACTTCAAAACAATAGATCTCATACTTTGGATAGTTCCTGTATGTAAATGAAGTAAAAGATACAGCAGGTTTTTAACCGTGGTGGACTTTTTTTCCACTAGGAATTAAAGTAATAGCTGTCACTACTAATGAGTACTGTGTAAGGATTCCCCAGGCACCACTCTGACAACTTACCTGACACCCCATAGTAATGCAGTTTACTAAAAGTATGTTTGGCCACAAGGGAATAAAAGCATGGTCATGACCTCAGAGAAGTTTTTCCTGATTTGACAGACTACAACAGCTCTGAACAATGGATTGCCCTAGTGCATATCAGTTAAAGACTTGCAATTCTTTCAAGTGAGCACAAGCCTATCTCTGTCACTTATTGCTGTCTTTTTTTAAACATATCTCTGAATAGATTAATTATGTTCTTAAAAGATTATGCCATCCATACAATATCTCAGCAAACAACATGTTCCCCATTTTAACTGTATCAAGTATCTATCAATTAGAAAGGACCGATGCCTTCTAATATTAATTTCACTGTTAATCTCCATTTCTCATATACAAAGTTCTAAATTTTAAAAATTATCACAGATATTTAATAAACATCAAAATGTTCTTTACAATTTTGGTCTTGGATCCTCAGATGTTATTTTATATATTTGAAACCAACAACCTTTTTATTGTGCCAAATACACTTGATCCTAATTAAGTAGAACACCAGACATTTAAGCACTGATGTGTCATCTAGTAAAGTCAACTTTTCAACTTGCCTCCTTTCCAAGTTGTTTTACGTCTCAAGAATCTCAAGAGATTCTGTAACTGCATGAAAATTACAAGTCACTTGGTATTTTGCAAATATCTGAAGGGCATAGAGGTCATATGCATTTATAAGTAATCCGGAAATTAAAAATCACCAGTTTTCTGTCACTGCTCTTCTTTTACAACATTTAACTAGTAAAACATACACACTGTAAAGCAAGGAAAGCAATAACTACTTTTTATGCTCAAGGATGCAAAATGAAACTAAATTACATAGTTGGACTTTTAAAAATGACTGAGAAAAATTAGGTTCCTAAAATGGCATAGCCAGGAGATGAGATATGAATGCCACTAAGCTGGAAAATAAGTAATTGCTACTTCTCAGCTCTTGCATATGTGCTCTAAGCCTTAAGCCTAGATGATACTCAGTGGGTTATAGAGTAATTCCCTGTACAGATTTCCCATCTCTGACTGTCTCATCTGCTCAGAGCGGAACAAGCTTCTGTGTGCATTAAAGATGGAACTTAGAGGGAGGTTCCAGAACAGACAGCTGGGAAAACCACAGATTGCTAAGAAGTTTTTAGACCTCCATATGTAGACAGCCACTGTGTTAAGCTTCTCTGTTTCTAATTTAAGTATCTTTCACAATCCTATTTTAGATTTTATTTTGTATTTGGTCCTCAAATTATATTTCAAATTTGATTTAAAATTGAACTGAATATCAATAGAAGACTGCTTTTGAGAGTATGGCACTATGTATTTGCATGTCTGTAGACCTGTGTGCAAAATGTTAGATTTTTGGTTAATTTATCTTTTACTCTTTTTTACTTTTTACATAATTTTTAGTTTGTATTCTCTTGTACCTCAAGGAAATAAAAAAATCACCTTCATCCATATAATTTTCACTATGTCTTTGGTAACAATCATGTAAGTCATTTGCTGTAGTGTTGTGCTACAGCCACCAATTTTTTCCCTAGTCCCCATGGTTATAGAAACAATATAGATTTTTCCAGACTTTTAAATTGCACAAGCTTCCCCTGTTTAGTGCATTATGTTTGCATAATAATAAGCTTGAACAGGGATTTTGCATATCAAAGCTGGGACGTACATGGATTTGCAGTGATTTCAGACTAACATTTCAAACGTCGAAGGAGAATAATGTTTGTTCTCCAAAATGTAACTCACATAACATATGCAAATGTACAGACTAAGTACTGTGCAAATTAGCATCAACAACATATTTCAGTGTCATGTACTGTCCAGGAATGCAAAGAAAAAAGAAACCCAAATGCCTATGCAGCCTCTTTATTAAAGTCTGGAGGACAAAAGCTCATATGTTTAGAGATAACCACCAAAGTAACCTACAAGATTCATTTTTGCTTAGTTCCACAGGAACCAAATGAAGAACTGCTACCCGCTATGAGGCTGAGGTGCCATCCCCAGGCCATGATTAGATGATGGATAGGAGTGCAATGACATCATGTTACTGTGAGCATGAAATGCAACATTTATCACAGACAGCAAAAGACCCTGAACTGTGAAATTATTAGGTTACGGAATTGAAAAGGGTTGAATTCTTGTGTCCTTTTATTTTTATTTTAACAAGAGATGTCTTAATGGCTTTCGGTTTTATCGAACTCAAAATTCATTTAGTTAGGGAGGTGGATACGTGATTATGCATTATGCATTGTAAATTTTTTAAAAATATATTTTTGTGCTAGCCCCCTTTCCCCAAAAATTTAATTGTGAATCAATCTGGAACAACTGCATGATGAATTCTAGCAATGAAGATTCTGTCACGGAAATACTTACACTACTTAAATGTGGCAGCTTAGGCCATTAGGCAAGTGATTAAAAGATATTTCAACAATAAAGGAACAATTTTCAAGACAAGAGTACTCAGTTCAAGATAGGTGACACAGTTACTGTGAAAGTTGCTGCAGACAAACAAATGATCAAATGGAATTACAAAGCTGGACAAAAGCAGAAATCACTGCTCAAAACAGATTTGTCAGATTAAGCCCAGTGCTATTAGGAACAACCAAAGAGCTGATAGCTAGCTTTTGCCAGAGGAAGTTAGTTGTCAACAGATGTGTCAACATCTGACAGAATAATTTCCAAATAATTGTTCTAATTACAATTGGTATAAATTGCTTATTTGTATTATCATAATTGGTGACTTGTATTGTTAAGTCAACAACATCTTTACTCATCATTGGTTATCTCTACATATACTTCAAGAGCAAAATTTAAAAATATTGAGAAAGCAAGCAAGCAACAGAAAAATCAAAAGTGGACTAAACCAATTATACAAATGCCTTTGCTTTGTATCTTTGCTTTTAATGAGTGTCCAAAGTTACCCTAATAAGACAGAAACATTGTCATAAATTGAGAAAAAGTGCTTTGCTACTTTATTAACATCTTGACAGTTGTTTTATACTAACAAAAAAAATCACATCTTTGTTCATATGAAAGCAGAGATAGGCACATTTTTAATTAAAGTGTATGCTTACACAATAATATAACTAAGAGAACTTTACAATACCTCAGAACCAGAGATAGGCATAGAAACTTATCATAGATAGGTCTGACTCTAGAAAAGCCAGATATCTCAGAAAAATTTTTTTTAATTTAAAGAAGAGTGTAAATAAAATCCTTGATGTATTATTTGCCTTGAGGACCAAAATCTGTAAAATCACCTAAAGAACTATAAATTCATCATTTAGTTGAAGAGAAGGATACACTTCTCTTAAGTTTCAACAGCTGAGAATTTAGCTGAAGAAAAAAAAAAGACAGCCTGTAAGGGTAGAACTAATATTAGATACTTTTAAACTAAGGCTATCAGAGCCTGTAAGAATGACAATATGACTAGAAACTGCCAGTGCTGTTCCTATCATCTGTCACCTCTATTGTTTTTGCTAAATATAAAGTAAAAAAGGCATACAGTTAGAAATAAAAACTCTCAATAAAATAAACTTCAGGTTAATAAAAGCAATGGACCATCCATTGACATGGGATCCAAGTGCTTTCAGAAGTCTAGAGTAGATGAAGATTAAACAATTGAGCAAGACTGATCTGCTTCAACATAGGTGACTAGTCTCATTTCAGATGCCTTATCATACCCAAGGTATCAGCACAGGACTGGAAGATAGGAGAGAGGACTTATGGTTGTGTACCCTTCTGCAGTGGCAGATCTATCCAGGATCCTTTATGGCATCTGAAAGGAAACTAGACACCTGTGAAAAGACAGATAGGACTCAATACATCTGTCCTTAAATATTCAAAAGTTTGAAAATTAGTATATCTAGAGCTGTAGCTGATAAGAAGAAAAAGACAACTTCAGATGGAAACTTATCCCATTTACCTTTAATATGTAGGACAGAATTAAACTGCCTTAGATAGCACTTTTGTAATGGTTAACTTATGAAAGAAGTTTTTGCTGCTAATAACTTTCTTTGCAATACAGAAGCCAAATACTAAATCTGTCTATACCCTTGTGCCAGAAAGAGTTGGTTTACATTCCTGACTTGTAACACATAGCTTAAATGCATTTAACCCCCAGAGTAAAGGTCAGTTTTGTACACTGAACTTCATTTTTTGTCCTTTTACGCACAACTAAATGGTAATTAGGTTTTAATGAAAAGCATTAGACTGATTACAATTAACATAATCACTCTTGTCAGTTCATGTCCTCATGCTCTACATGCTGAGCTGAGTGGGCAAGACAGGGCACTTTAACATTCAAACATTTTGGAAGATTCAACCAGTTTTGTTTTTTTTTTCATTAAAATACCTCTAATTACATTTGCAATCAACAGTAAGTAATTTATAGGTGATATTTTCTGATCTACCTCACACTACCCTTTCACAGCACCTCTTTCTTAGTCAGGCACAGTTATGACATTCTAGAGTGCAAAGTACTAAGATTAATTAGCAGATTCACAGCACTGTGAAACAAATTCTCCAGATGAAAATTAGCACTTTAATGTTTTGTGTTTAAGTTGCTCATTTGACCTGATGCTCTGAAATGTATATCCTTTATATGATCCCATAAAGGGCTCTTCATGGATGCAGACAACCATCCCAATTGCATAATACAATACAGAAGGGGCATTATTGAAGGTTTTCCAATTCTGTGCAATTCTGAACCTGAAATTTACTTCTTCAATTATAATTAACAGTTAAATTAAAACTCATTAACAGATGCAACACTTGAAAATCCTTCACATGTCACAAAGACAGAAAACTTCACCAATTGCCGTCATAGAACTTGTAACAAAGTGTCAACATTTCTGTAATTGCCAAAAAAGAAGTTTGAGCAATTCAGAAATCTCTTATATATTGAGTTATAAACCACAAAAGTACTGAAATGTCAATATTCTGTGCAGTTTTGCAATAAACTCTCTGACAGTTTGAACACCTGAATACCAAAGCAAGTAACAATTCCCACTTAGCCACAGAATAATTACTTTAAATCCTCTACAGATCAAGGCCACAGTGGTCTGCTCATTGGCTCAAGAATATTAAATAAACTAGATTCTGAGTTTTAGATTAAATAACTAAACATTTACTTTAACATATTCCTAAAATCATATTTTTTACTCCTTACAATTAAAAAAATTAGTGAGACATTCCACTTGTCAAGCACAGTGAATGAAACTATTTTCCCTATCCTTGAGCACTCAGCTCTTCATCACTAATTCAAATTAATTCCAGTAAGACATACTCTGAAATTGTCAGCATGATCACTCAGTGCAGCCATCAGATATTATACTAGGATGCAAATATCAGTTATTCTCTCTTAAAGCATTAAATTGTCTTCTACTTGCTATTAGTGCCACTGAAGGTTAAGGAATGTGTTGGTAAATCAAATTGCTTAAATATTTCTGCCCTTTCAAAATATGTGCATTAATTATTTTCATATAATATAACCTTAAATGTGTTTACTAATCCTGACAAAAAGAAAAAAAAAAACCAAGCACTTTTATTTCCACAAATGTAAAATTTAGCCGTTTTTTTTAAAAAAACAATGAAAAGCAGCATATTATAGCACACTGGTGAGAAATGTTAGAAACATTTATTCTGCTCTTTGTCTTTAATTCATTTTAAATACTTTTAACTAAGTTTTTTAGGCTGATGAAAGAGTGGTTTAGGGGAGGTGAATACAGCAGTCAGAAAAATCCAGGAAAATTAAGTAAAAAGGCAAATGTAAAATGCGTTACTTAGAGACTACAAAACCCCTCATGTTTACATCTTTATGCAAATAATAATGACTGAAAGCTGATTAGAACTCTTTCCTTCTGAATGATGTCATTTATGGAGAACAATACTTCTACTCACACACATTAATTCATAATTTTCCTATGTCTTGATCAGAACTACATACATTGTGTCGAGATATGTAAGGATGCAATGACTGAATCAGACAATGATACAGTCACCTGTGTCCTACCCCACATCTTTAATTCAAAATAACATAGAAAACCTCCACATACCCAGTTCTAAAATATTGCTCACTTGTCTGATACTGATCATAACTTCTGTATACACAGAGAAGCTTTCACTTTATACCTAAAGATCAATTTGATTAGTTTAATAGCGAACTTTTAAGAGCATTTCAATATGGTAAGGTGTCCTGTATTCTTTAGAATCATACAAAGAAAGTTTAGGTCATAAAAATCATGCATCATGCAGTCAATGTTTTGAGAAAAAAAATCCAACCAACATAAACTATAAACATGAACAAGTACATTTTTAGGTAACACTGGTGGGAATATTTAAAACTACTGGTGCAGAAGAAATGCCCCGTATGTACAGACTCATTTTGACATGTTAAATTATACTAATTAGATAACGCTAGGCATGTGGTTGCTGTAGAAAACAAGGAATAAAAAACCCTAAAACATTCAAAGCAAATCCAAAAATTCTCCCTAGCTGTAACCATTTGCATAAATACATAACAAAATTAAAATAATATAATCTCTTTTCTTCTAAAAACTGAGGAGGGTGCAAGATGAGAAAGAGTTAATAGGTATAAGAATGATGTATACAAATAGAGTATGAAATTATTATATTCGAGAAGAAAAGTATTTACATACTTGAAAACTGAATGGAGAAGCCTGATTTGCTGATGAAGAAATCACTGTCAAATTGTAATGTTAATGAGTTGAAAGTGCTGTGAATATCCTCTGGAAGAGCCGAGCCACTCCACTCTTTGAGAAGTATGCTGCTCTCAACAGGCCCATCCCATACCTTCAAGATGTCATGAGCAACCTCAGTATCAAAAACAATAAAATGCAGACTGCAAAGAAAAAGTAAAAGCACTGTGCATTACTCGTAAAACACAAGTACACAAAACTCCAAGCAATCACTCCCAAACTGTAGTTTTAGGACTGTTTAGGACTGAAGAAGAGCTGGTCGTCCTGCAGAGTTATTAATTTTTCCTGTTGAACAAGCTGAACTTAGACATGCAGTTCTGTTTTATAAATGTCTGAATGGCAGAAAATAGCATTCTTGAGGGTAAGTCCTCAAGACTTAATTTATAAGTTTATAAATTATCTTATTTCTATGATAAATATTTTAAGGTATATGAACAATGATTTCATCAAAGATTTCATCTTTTAATTCAAATGAGAACCAGAATGCTGTTTTGCTTGAATTATGTGCAATTGAAAAAATGTAGTAGCTACTGGACAGTAGAACACATAGCACAAGAGGTCCTGTCAGCATGGTATTTCCTTTCCTATACAAAAAAGAGAAAAATATCATAGATTGGCTTTTTGCTAAAATTCATAAGATATAAAACTGTATTATAATGTAATAATCTGGATTTATTTCCAAGTGAGGAATTATATTTATAAAGGTGTTCAGGAATGCTATCTAATTAGTCAAAATATCTGCATTGTCTCCAAGTCCTGAATGTTTACATTCTTAATCCTGAAGAAATCTAATAGGTAAATATCAAAATGTCTTTTTTTTGTTTCAAATAGATGTGTGTTGACATTTCTTCATCTTATTAGTCCTTAATCAGAAATAATTAATTTGAAAATTTTTATTTGAACAAAAATGATGCATTGAAATAACCCACTATGGCATAAATTCAATATTTGGCTTAGTGAAATAGGATTAAAAAAAAAATTAAAAGGGGTGGGGAACTCCCACTGAATTACTTGTCATTTAATTATATTGTTTTGCCTGTGAATCCTTTCAAATCAGAATATTCTGTGATTAGGTTTGTCTGCCAGAGCAACACATATTGAAGGCCTACTCCCGAAGAGATGGCTGGCCATCACCTACTGATAAGAAGTAGAGAATAAATATTTTGTTTTCCTCTGCTCCCATGCATGGATAACTTTTGGGTTTTTTTATTAAACTGACTTTATTTTGACTCACAAGGGGGTTTTCTCAGGTTATTTGCTCCCTGCCCCATCCTGCTGAGGAGGGACAATGTCAAGCCCCCATAGAATTTTTCAGGACTCAATGTGGCTGTTGAGATAGTATCAGTTTTGTATGAAGGTCCTATAGCTATGGTAGTAATTAGGTGTCAAGTTCCTGTGCAGGTCACGGAGCTTGTTGGCTTCATGGGTTACCTCTTCATTTTGCTGAATTTAGAAACATGTTAATTCAAATAATTGGTCTGTGCTTTGCCCTGGCATTGATGGCCTTGCTGTGCTGGCAGAGCTATCTTGTGGAGAGGATGAGGGAATGCAATATTCTTTTCCTACCTGTGATTTGTGGGAATTGTTTTATTATGCACATTCCTGGGGTTCTTCTTCACCCTTATGTAACCTGTTTAATACTACTAATTACCCCTGAAACATAATCTGGGGTTTGTGGAATCTGGTGTTGTCCTGGTGCAAAAGACAAGTTTTGGGTGAGGCAATACCCAAATGCACCTTGAATGCCGGTTATCTTGTCCTGTACACGGGGACTTCACACCTGAATGGGCAAGAAACCCTGGAAAAATGATGCTACACCTTATAGAAGGGTACCTTGACTACATCAGTGAAAAACAGCAGCTTGTGCAGAAAATTATGAGAATGACAAAAATTTATAAAATACTGAAGTCAACCATAAATATTGAAATTAAACACGTACCTTATTGTCTTTCCTGGATCTGCCTCAATAATCCAAGTGCAATGAAGATTGTTGTCATATGGTGCTGGGTAACCAGGGGACAAAATGCGCCCCGATGTAGCAGCATGAATTCGACCACCACATTCAGCTGCAAAATAAGGGTTCCATTTCTAGTGAGACCATAGAAATTGGCACTTCCATTTCCTATCCCTTCCACATCTCTCTGTTTTCTAAACAGTTAACTGAGTGACTTAATGCTTCTGAAGCAGTATACATACAAACAAGCCAGGACTCGTACATAAGTTAAAAATGAACAAATGATCTCATTCCTACCTTGTTATAAAGAAATAAACCATACTTCTGTGATTGTTATTAACTTACCAGACTAGTTCATTATGCACTGAGACTACAAAAGCACAATTTTAGCATTAGCAAGACAGCAGAAATGTTTCAGAAATAACCCATCTAACATGCTAGGCTTTTCTAACAATAAATGTTTGAATTCAAACTTTACAGCATCGAATTTTATAATTAAAATAGCTTTCTGTTGTGCTGTAATGTCAAAATGATTTTAGTTTAATGTTTTAAAGTCACTTCTATATAAATTCAAGTGTAATTACACCAAAAAGCAGCAGGTATTGCCTAGCAATTTCCTTTGGGATTTAAAAATTTAAATGCCATATGCTTGCAAAGCAAGAGAGTAAATCAGAAAGCTACGATTTGATAGTATGTGGCATCTGGTTTAAAACATTTTTTACTATCAATTCTATTTTTGTGGAGAGACCAATAGCGATGCTAAGCATCCATAATCAAATGATTCCTATGTTGCTTGTTTAGAGCATCATGCTGTTTTTAGGCCAGTGTAAAGACACATCCTGATGAAACGGAACTGTGTAAGAGTCATGTGCCACTGAACTAAAAAGGACCAGTGATTCTTCAGTTAAGGGATGCACTCGAATTTCTGCTCCACTTATAGCGTTGCCTTACAAGTCGTGTTGTTTTAAAATCCTACCATGAGGATTTATTCAAGCACAGCTGTACAGCAAGCATAGTAAGACAAGATGATGAAAAAGACATGGCAGGTGGACCAAATAATCTGTCAGCAATACTCCTAACAAATCCTAATCTTTATACATGCCACCAAGTCACTGTCACAACCAAGCTGTTATCAGGAGGGAAAATTAACATAGAAGTAAGGTGACTGACTGACTTATTTATCCTGATGGTTTGATCACTCAAAACACTACATTCTATATACAGAACCACAGCAGGAAGCAGCTTTAACACAAAATTTTTTCAAATATAACCCTTGTCTAGGATTTCAATTAATTTCCATTATACAAGAAAGTTTGGATTGCAATAATCATTGTGGTAGATAACTACAGATAAGGAATGACTGATAAAGTACTGTATTTACCAAAGAACTAAATTTAACTCAGTGAACCCAAAATTTAAACTCAAACTAACTGACTTATTTGATTTAAAATTCTGAGAAGGCTCATTTAGGAAAAGAATACATTGTAAAATTTGGGGTGATGAATTATGTATTTAATTTTTTTTAAAAAATAATTTTAGGAATAGATCAAAAGTAAACTTTCAGAAGTGATTATAAGAATAATTCAAAAGCTTTATTTTCCAATATGCAGAAATGACCACACTGTAAAATCACCACCTCAAAAAATATACTGTATAAACAACTATACTATAACTAAAAGAAGTGACTTAAACATTTCTGTAAACTTCTAGAGGAGGAATTAAAAGAATTCATTGGCTTTCTTCATTAAGATTTAGAACATAGAAAAAATGAGAATGAATGCAAAGAGTAGTAAAAGAATGTATCACTAAAATTTAATAAGTACAGAATATGTGGAATATGCCTATGTATAGGCTTGAATTTTTTGTGAATGGGACCAAAATGATCGTGAATGCAATGAAGAATATAAATGTCACTGAAGAGAACAGCAAATATCAAATGCTAATCTAGGCTGTGAGCAAAAATAATACATCTCCATAAATAAAGGTATTAAGAAAATGTTTCTAAGAAAGAAAGGGATGTTTGGAATTTCATGACAAGTTTAAAAAAAGGGAAGAAGTCATTCAAATCAGAGTAGAAAAAGATAAAACTGTGATAACATAAGATAAAACTGATGCAAGAATAGATTTGATAAGTCTAAAGGAGGAGGGAAGCAAGACTGAAATAATCTGTAGATCTATAACTACATTTTCAGGGATCTTCATGGCAAGTTTTCCCATGATGAACAGTAAAAACCCCTCACAATTTAATGAAGATAACAGACTGTAAAAGACACTTTAGAAGGAAACACTTTCAGAAGATTTTAAGAGAAAGCAGTGAACATTTGATTTCTTTGGGAACTAATTAATGTTCTAGAAGAGAGTTAAACTAGAAATGAGAAGAGGTAGTTTATACAGAACTGATGCAATCCCAAAATTTTATTTTAAGGAGAGGAAGAAATACAGTAATTAAAAATATATGTAGAGTGATAAAAGCACCTATAAAGATACCTTTTGGTTGAACAGACAGAAAATAAGACCAAAATCTCTCTCAGGATACCAAAAGAAAACTGATTATTCTATTGATTGAGGGACATAATTTCACTTAGAGATGAAATAAGTTTTCTTCAAGAAATTTTCACACAAATTATTCCAAAAGATTATAAATAAAATACAGAACCCAAATCTAGTAATGCAAGGCACAAAATCAAAGTACAAAGACAAAAGAAAAGAAGAAAAAATAGAGTGGCAATCTTGAGTGAAGTAGTGAAATATAGAATCTTAAAAGCATACTGGTATCAAAAAAACCTGGAAACACAGGTAGAAAAAGGTGACTAGAAGGAGCATTACATAGTAGCAATACAGTAATAAGCTGAATAAAGTCAGCATGAGAAAGCATACATATTGGTCAAAAGTATTTTGAAGAAGGATCATGAAAGATGTTCTCCTGGAGCAAAGATGGCAATTTTCTTTAGATTTGCTTGATCCTCGGTTCCCTAGCTTTCTTCAAGTCAGATTGAAATATACAAGATTTTTTTTTTAAAAATTACTACTATTTTAATTGCTGTATGTTTGAGATTTTAACATCCCACATATAGATTAGAAGACAAATTATCATGCAAATAAAAGGAAATAGGTAGATGGTTGGATTTATTCACCTAATAGATTTGAAACCAACAAGTATTTTAGAGTTGATTCTAAGTATTACTTGGTAGTGAACACAGGCACAAAAAATATTGCAGAAATGACCTTAGAGAAATGACTTCATTTAAATTCCATGGAGAAATAGACAAAGGTAGGACTAATTATGGGTCTTCTCTACAAAAGGGCAAACTTAGAGGAAAAGGAAGCTAACCAATTAAAATGAAGAGCATGAGGACTTGAATGCATAAAGAGCCTAGAAAAGTCTTTAAATCAAAACTGAATAGTTTTTTTGAACCCTCATGTATATAGAAGAAAACTTACTAATAGAATTCTAGAATCAAGTGGGGGAAATAACCTCTATTAAGACAGCAGAAATGCTGTTCACTGATGTTTTTCTGGCACTCACCCTCAGCGTAAGCTGAACGTTTGAAAGGAAGGGAGCTTTCTTGTTTGTAGGCTGGAGGTTTGTGAATGTGTTCAGCAGGAAGCAGGTTCTGGAATGGAGAATGTAACCCCCAAAATGGGAGAAAGGCAACAAGCAATGATCCTGTAGGTGAGGTGAGTGCTGAAAGCAGTTGGTGACCTGCCTGTAGCAAGCAGCAGAGGCAACAACTAAGTATCAGAAGACACACAGAAGGAAAGACTCATGGGAATTCCACGTGAAAACTGAAGTCAGGAAGTCACTGGCAATTGCTGGACTGGAAAGCAAAACTAGAGGATGCAAACTACCTAGTAAAGGTAACAGCTAGGATAACAGCTATACTGGTGTTGAGTTATTCTGCATGTTGGCTGGTAGTTCTGTATTTAATATTCATGTTAGCTGTAATGAAACGAAGTTTTAGGCACTTGACATGATATTTACAGAAAAGGCTTTGACAGGTGGGGTATCTTAGCACAGCAACAAGGACTCCAGAGCACACAGATAAAACAATCTGGCAGTGTGGAATGGAAGTTAGAAGTAATACTCATATTAATGTGATGCTGAAATAATATCTGATGAAAATAGATGAGAAAAAAACCCACAACTTTATTTGCCTTATGTTGAGGCTTTCTTAGTTTATGAAGTGTTTAGACAATATCACTGCCTCTGATAGTATATCAGACTCTGGGATCCAGAGCTTCATCAGAACAAAATCAGTGTCTTCCATCCAAGGCTGCTCTGCAGAAAAAAGTGTTTCCCAGTAGTTTTATAACCATTAATAGCAAGTCACCTATTTCAGAGAAGTTATATTCCATGTCCACATTTGATCTTTACTTGAAATTTAAAATGTTTGTACCATTTTTATCTCACGAAGTACAGAAAGACAGAACACATGGGGTTTTTTCTTGGAACACCAGACCAATCATACCAAAACTTTGTCAAAATCCGTATTACCTATGCAAGTGGGCAAAGGTTTGTCCCAAACTCTTCGATCTCCACTTAAGCAGGTCATAATACTACTACCATGCATTGTATAGCCAGGATTACAGCTGTATAAAATGACAGTGTCTATAAAATGTCCTTCATCTCGTATCTTGTAGCCATAATTTGGTATGCCAGGATCTTCACACTTTACTAGGTCAAAACCTGCAAACAGAAATGAGAAAAGAAGAAAAAGAGATGGAGAGATATAAATAGCAAATAAAATATAATGGCAACGAATCTGATCCTAATGCGAATTATATTCTCATGATTCAATGACATTAGATGTATTCACAGGGACCAAAGACAAATGGTATATAATTTGGGTAAATCAGAAACTGAAAGACTAGGAACTAATTATTAACTTGATATTTGATTATGACATTTGCTTATTGAAGAAGGCATCTTATCTATACTATTCTAAAATAGATTAGTGAGAAATTATTAATTTATACCACTTCTATGTTTCATTCTTTTTTTTTTTTTCAGTGGAAAGGAAGTATCGATCCTGGTTTTGGCACAAAGTAGCAGCTTCACCTCTTCACCTAATCTCCATAACGATGTCAAGAGACCATAGTGATAACTCATGTGCAAAGGCTACTTCATCCATTCTAATGTCAAGATATCATGGCTTCAGTTTCATCTCTGCTGAAAGGAAGAAGTATTCCCACATTCGTTTTCAATTAGCATTCTCCTTTCTGGCCTATTAACATGCTGAATGGGATAAATACCTCCCTCTGTGATCCATGGAATGAGCAGATCAGCTCTGAGCACCTACAACTCTTTCCATGTTTTATGCATTACTCTCTTCAGTGTCTTCATACAGCATTGCTAAAATGTAAAGATGCATTCCAGATCTCTTCTTTTGCCTTCCAGTTCCTGTTCTTGGAATAATATAAAGAGTGGTTCTAAATTCATCTTTCTCAATTCCAAATCTTCATTGTGGATTCTTGTTCATTACTGCCATGTCCCCAGACCAAAGAAGTAATTCTGACTCTACAAATATTTTTCATTTTGCTGTCCTTATTTTATTGAACGGCTTATTTAAGCAGTTCTGAATCAGGCTGTTGGTCTTCAGTTTTCTGTTTGCAGTGCATTCTCTACACGAGGTTGCTCAGGGAAGCTGTGGATGTCCCCTCCCTGGAAGTGTTCAAGGCCATGCTGGATGTGACTTTGAACAACCTGTTCTCATAGAAGGTGTCCTTGCCCATGTGTAAGGCCCCAAGAAATTTGATAAACGAGACTTTTAAAAGCACTTACAGTTGTTCATGTACTCTGAGTTAGATACAGGGGAGAAATAGTAACAAGATACCCAAGAGGTCAAAATAACAAAAACCCTTTTTACTGGCACCTTTAGAAAATCAGAGAACATTGCCAAAAGGTTTTGAGCAGCATTCAAGTAACATGAAACAATTACTTCTCAAAGCATTAATTTGGCCCATTCAACTTAGCAAACTCCAAGCCTGATCAATTATGTTTCTTAAAGTATTACTCAAAATACCAAGATGAGAGAAAGAGAAAGACACAAAAGACATAGAAAAGATGAAACATTGCCATCACTCCTGCTTCCAGTGGTGTTCAACTGATAGAAATTCCAAGAGGAGGCAGGGTCAAATGTGCTTGCCTTAATTATTTTACAAATACACAAGCAAGAGTTGGTATCATATTTTTCTTGTTACCTTTCTCCTTGCAGTGAGATCAAGCACAATTGAAAAAATTTCAAGGAGTGTAAGGAGTTTTACTTCCTGTAGAGATGCTAAAGATATCCATCAACTGACTCACTCCTCTGAAAACACAAAATACCTTTGCTTTCTTTGTTCATTAATTGGACACAAAGCTCAGGATTTACCTGTTATAACTCAGGATTCTGAAAATCAGAAGGCTAAGTTTGAACTAGTCCAGGCCACTTCAGTTGTCAGTAGAAAAATATGAAATTCTAGAAACTACAGCTATCCCTTACATGGACAGGTCTTCAGCTCAATCAGCTCAATCAACTCCTGCAGGCAGTTATTTACTACCTTTTATTTTTAACTGGTGGCCCATATTCTTTCTCTCTATAGTAGGCCAGAACTGAATGCTGTTCTATCACATAGATACTGCCTCTTTCTCTGTGCTAATATCTACAGAAACATCAAGCCCCAGGAACAATAAGAATACTCTGACTACAGTCATGAACTCTTAAATTCAGTTATCCTTTAAAAGAGCACGGCTGTTTATAAATCCCTTCCTGGGAATTCAGCTATCTGTCTACTATATCATGCCTGAGATTGTTTGGGAAAGTCCTAGACAGAAGGCAGCGATATAGAGGCATGTTAGCATTTACTGTAACTTTGTCAGTCTAAAGAATCACTTCCCCATACTCATGCCCTGACAATGCTTAGTTTATTAGCAGAGCTGTAGTCTTTATGTCAGATGAAGTTATCTATTGGCCCATTAAGTACAAAAGGATTATAGAGATTTATCGTTTTTCCCTTGCTAAAAGATTGCTTCCGTGTAAATATTTGCACATTCCTTCTTTTTGTGGAAAAAATACCCCAACAACAACAACAACAACCAAACAAAAAACAAAACAAAACAAAAAACAAACAAACCAAAATAAAAATAAACCAAAAACACCCAAACCAAATCAAACAAAACCAAACCAAACAAAAAAAAACCTAAAACAAACAAAAAAGCAAAACAGCAGCATAGCAATCATTTTAACTGGTTCTCAGTAATGATTATATAAACAGTCACATCTAAAGAGTTTCCTGTCTTTTAGAGTTAACAGTATCTTATGAAGTATGATTAATCTCATCCTAAGGAAGAAAAAAGTAGACTGGATGGACTGGACAATTCTGAAAAGGTCTATTTTTCTTCACACACTATAAAGAACCTAAGCGATTTGGTCATTCAGATGAGCTGAATTTCACAAGACATACCTATATTTCATTATTTAATCTCCTTATTAAACATACAGAGACATTTATGTAAAACCCCAAAAATGTAAGTTGTTTTATAGATAGCATTATATTTTAATGCTGATTTCACAGCATGAGCCAGTGAAACACTATTTCTTTGTCACTGCTTTTAGACACTTTACCATTCTTTATTAGGTGCAACATTCGATTATCAAATGCAGTGACATGTGATTGACAGATGAAACTCCTCTGATTAAAGAATCTACTTGTGTTTCATGGAAAAAAAAAATCCTTAACACTGATATACAGTTAGAGAGATGGATTCTCCAATACCTTGTACCACATTGAGAAGACAAGGTTGTCAGGGAGAGGTAGTATCTTTTGTAAGACCGACAGACAAATCTGGTTGAAATTAAATGAACTTTTGGACTATACAAACTATACCAACTACTCACTATACAAACATCCTCACTAAAGAAAGTATCAAGACTGGGATAAAACTATTGCTATCATTTCATGTATTCCAGTTAGCATTCAATTTTGCACAAGGTGTAAACATACACGACAGATGTGAAGAGTTAAAGAGATCATGTCACAAGCTTTAGAAGTTTGAGAGAAACCTACCATAACCTGCTTGCACTTTGTCTATTCTTGCTTGAAACGGGACTGAGGAACACAAAAGATATTTTTGGTTTTATTTTGCCTTATTAATAGTTCGTATCATGATTGTAAGTCAGTGATACCTTTAAGTATCCACAAACATAAAGGTATTTCAACTTATTTGCTTTGTAGATTGATACATGTTCTCAATTTTTAATTTTTTTTCCTGTGAACACGTTTTCACCTGTCTGTTCCAAGGTGAATTGCCTACTCCTTCAAGAGCCTCACACTCTTCAGATACTCACTGCACTGCATTTTTGTAACTGTAAACAACAAAGTACCTCTGAAAATTATAAATAGGAAATCACAACTTTGTTAAAAACACTCTGAGTACACAGTGGCACATAGAGGAATTTCTCAGCCTGTACATGTGTCAAAGAACAAGGAGTCCTTTCCAGAAATATACTGATTTTTTAAAATCTATTTTAAATCTTATTTTTAAGACTCTATGGGAGCTACAGGAGAGTTAAGATTTTTCTGCCAGTTCATTATAAACCCAAATCAAATATTTATTTAGGGTAATGTGCTAGATAAGATGATTGTAAGAGAACACAGCAAGTCACTGTGTTAAGTACCAGAATTTAATTTCCTATTTCATAAACAGTAAATTAAAAAATAACATGCAAATAAAAATATCTAAGTGGAAGCAAAAATAAAACCTTAATTAAATAATCTTGAGACATTAAACCCTTCAGTTTCTCCTGCTTTATTTAGATTATTCAGACATTTCTATCAAAAAGACCACCTTGATTTTGATTTCTAATTATTGATAATTTATAAAGAGTCCAGCATTGCTATTAATTTTTAGGTTTGTTTGCAAAATATTATGCTGAGGGAAAAAAAAAAGGTACGAACATTCAGTGTGGCAAAATAAAGAGTATTATTGCTTTCTGTATTTCAAGAATAACCCCTTCAAAAACTTCCAACAAATTGATTGCTGATATTTAGGCCAAATTTTTCAAATGGCACTTCGAATAATCTAGAAAAAATTATAAGAATGACAGTATATAATTTACAGCCCCTTGTTCACTACATTTCTCCATCAACAAGACTTCTATTGTTTATCGCTAGGCCTATTAAAAATTAGGGTATTTCACATGCATGTAAGTGCTGTTCATCGTGTGCAAACATAGCAGTATCTTGTCCTGTGCTCTTCTTTCCCAGTTTCTTCCCCTTCCTCTCATACACAGAAACCAGAACTTTTCACTCCATTTTCCCCGACGCTCTTGTAAATCTGGAGTAATTTATCATAAAGGATCATATTGTTGTGAAATATCATTGTAGAAATGCTGCAACAGAACTTCAGTGTTAAAGTGGATGCTGTGAGCTTTTACAACGGGGGAATATGGTCATGAGTTCCACGCAATCATTCAGGTTTACCTGACATTGCAACAAGCCAGCATCAGAGAAATTCTGCCAAGATTCTTACTACTGAGAAAGATTATTGAATTGGCAAATTGCTGACAATTATCTTATTCTTGAGTTTAATTATAGGATTGTCAGAACAATGAATGCATAAAAGCCTGTTAAATTAAAAACAAAACAGCCAGAATATATCTTGATGATTGGCTGTAACCTCCTGGCACTCTGCAATGTGA
Source organism: Notiomystis cincta (assembly GCA_013398075.1). Taxonomy (NCBI): domain Eukaryota; kingdom Metazoa; phylum Chordata; class Aves; order Passeriformes; family Notiomystidae; genus Notiomystis; species Notiomystis cincta. Next base: position 26,674 of record VZRX01022609.1, on the reverse strand, counting down.
TTTACTCTGTCACATTTGATGTAAACAATCAGGAATGTAGAAATAGCAGTTGTCGGGGTAAAAATCATTGGCATGTCTGTAAATATATGTAGACTATTAATTACAACTTCTTTCAACTCAGTTTAATTATGATGGGCACTTTGATACCAGCTACATTAGTAAGCAGAAGAGTATAATAAAAGCAGATCTGGGCAGCGAAACAATGAAGCCAAGGCTATGATGTCCACACTATCTGCACTCAAGTGTTTTTACCTTGGACTAGCTTTTGTGTCCATTAGTGAGTGGAATATGTTATGTGCATCCATGAAGCACAACTTTCAGTTCAGCTTCAAGTTTGTACACTCCAAAGCCTGTCGTCAACACGAAGAAGAGAGTGTTCATTTTGTGTCTCTAAGGGAAATTTTCAGGGATTCTGTATTGCACAGTGTACTTATAAAAGAAGCTGACAACATCCTGAGGTATCTACAAATGTTCTCTTCACTCATTTTAAAAGAACAATACAGTTTACTTACTATATATATGTGTGCATTTCCACTGCATGTAAACCTACAGTGGCTACATGAAAAAGAAGTAAGCTAAACCAAATAATTTCCTACTAGAAGAAGTCCTAAGGTATTTTGAAACAATCACTCTCCTAAAGCCACACACATGAAAAAGTAAGCACCTAAAAAGGTGCATTACCAACCTTTAAGTACTTGATTCCTAATTTGAAACTCTAACCTTGAGTTCAACACTAAGACTTCTGTGAATGGACAAAAGCAACAAAGACATTCTGAATTGTGAGCTACGGTACTCATCCAAATTTTACTTCCTACACAAAGGTATATTGATGCATGTTACATTACGACTGATTTAGTAGAACATATAAGCACACTGTTATAAGGGACCAGAATATAAGCCAAGAAATTAGGCTGTAGGGCTGTATTTATTTTTTTTTCTTTATGGTCTAGTAAACCTTGTTCATGTTTTGCAAAAAGATATACTATGGCAATTAAAACTGCACTTACGGAGATGGAAGATAACAATTTTTAAAAAAGAGGAAATACTTGAACTGACAATAAAATAAATGTAACATCATAGCCCTTAATACTGTGGTCCCAGGATGCAAATTTGTTCAACTGCTTTAGACACTTTAGCTTTATTTACAGCTATGTTGAATTCATTAATGTTTTTCAATGACATTTTGACTTTATGCCAAACCATATATAAAACTGCCATAAAAGCATGAAATGCTTACAAGTGTTCTTCTGTATGCACTTGTTAATTTTACAGGAATTCAGTCATATGCTTGTGCCAGATTCGGATCAGATTTGCACTGCTGGGCATCCTGATGCTCCATCAATTCACTTTTAAGACCATGGAACCTTTGCTTCAGACATGATCCTAGAACACTGTATCTACCAAATAAAAATTTCTTCTTCTCAATTGAAAAGCATGAACCTGTGCTGTAACTTCTGTAAACTCTGCTACTTTGTAGTAAGAACTCCAGATAGAAAGCCTCCAGACAAAACTGTAAAGACATTTTAAAAGAAATGCCAGCTGGGTTATTTTCAAAACTTTAGATGTCTAATCTAAAGCTGAACAGGTCCTTAAAACATAAAAAATCCCTATAGCATGTAGGTGTAGATCAACAATATCAATAATCTTGGCTTGGATGAATAAGTTTATATTCATATAATTTCCTGATTGATTATTGGTTGTTAAAGATAAGAAAATACTATTACAATGAAAATACCTTTAATTGCTAAGAAAATTTCACCAGCCAAGCCATGAGGGTTTAATTATTTTGAAAGGAAAAAGAGTTTTGCAGCTTATATATTAAACACTGAAGGGGTGCCAAATACTCTTTAATAAGCTCTAATAATTATATTACTTATTATACTGTAAATATAGACTGGGTGGGCTCTGCTCATGCCCATTGTGAAAAGGTACTGTCTTTTCTGCTTGGAAGACAGAAGGCACAAATAATGTAAAACCTGTCTTCAGCTTCTGAAAATGATGTTATAAAACTTTTCAGGATGACTTCAAAAGAAGAAGTGCATATAAAAATCCTAATTCAGTAAATACATAGAAATATTAACATTTTTTATTATAAAAAATGAAAACATTGGAAACACTAGTAACTCCTCCAGAGTTGCCAAAATCTTAAGTCATTTAAGCTCATAAATGCAGTCTGTATGTTTAACATAGAATCTTTTTGAACTATTAAAGAGTAATTAAAAGTATGAAATGGTACTTGAGTTAATGTTCAGAATATATAATGGTTTTCTAAATGCATGTAAATGTCAACAAATACTCATTCTGCAGTTGTCGCATCCTAAACATCCATAACATAATCTGTTTAATTAAATCTATGCAATTCAAAATAAGAGTTCTTGGCATTTTCAGTTTATCTTGGAACCATTTATGTGCACGTCTGTCCTGAAACCTACAGCTGTAGGAAAAAAAAAATATACTGGAAAAAGAGCCAATTACAGAATCTCTACCTAATTAGAATGATAGAAAAATCCATTGAAAGAAAAGTGCTTGGATAATGTGGCTGTAGTGAGGTATCAGAAACCACGGTTTTGTATCCTTTGGAAACTGAGAAATACGCTTTTAATTTCTCAAATGCTTTACAATCGATCAAAAATTAATTTTGGCTCTATGGATAGACAATCATTCAATGGATAATACTTTCTAATAGGAATTTCAGCAATTCTTAACATGAACAACATGTAAAAAATTAATGTAAACCTGCAAAATATGTAAAAATAGAGATGTTAAGACATATTGTCAATAACAGGTCTTTTGAACATAAAAATAACTCTTTTCTGTAATTTTCTCTTGTTATAAATATATTACAAAAATTTCTAAGGCCTTTCCCCACCAATTTTAAACCAGATTCTTTATGTCCATTTATCCTATTCAGAAATTTTGTTCTCCTTTTCTCAGCTACAATGTCCCCATATACAAATAAAAAATTGCAAATCTAAGAATCAAGTTAAACATGTGTAGACAGGTAATAGAAGACAGTTTTTTTATTATTTTATTGAAAGAAGATACATAAATAACAATACTTAAAAGAGATGGGTATGCAAATATATGTGCCTGCAGCAAGATGACTGCTGTGCATATATAGAAAGCATACAAATAAGCTTTGCAATCAGCAAGCAAGTGAATAATTAATCACAATTTATACTCCAGATAGGAAGCAGAGATTAAAGGTGAAATTCCATGTGAGTTTAAGAACTCTAAGTACAAGTATCTATGGAAAGAATCTTCAGGATCTCTACGTCTACATCCTCTTTTATAATCAGTAGATACTCGACTGATAGAGCCACCACTTAAAATTATTCTGTAGTTGGCTTGTTAGAAGAGACTGGTATTATCCTTTTTCAGGGAGAGGGGAAAGAAAACGAGAAGAAGTAACATGAGCACACACTTTCTTTTCCTGTGTTATATAGTGCAAGATAGTTTGACTTAACACATACCAAACACTTAAGTGTTTGCAAGTTCCTTCATTTCCTCAATCTCTTCTAAAATACTCATCCTTAGAGGAATGAAGAGATCACAAATGTAAAGGATGGATTAAAAATGGCAAAGAGAACTGTACAAGCTTATAAAAAGCAGTATGGCACAGACAGGACTGAAAGTTAAAAGAACCCCTTCATCTCCAGTTGTATTGATTTCTTCACGCACTGACAGGTGAGCCACATGCACACATCACCTGTAATTCTGGCTAGTGGTATTGTGCCCAGAACTTATGGAAATCAATTTCTGAATACACTGTGGTGAAGAACTGAATAATAAGAAACATAAATTTTGTCTACCTTTCATCATCCTGTTTCAAGCAACTCTTCACATCTAGAAACTTAATGTAAGCAGAAGGAATAGAAATAAATAGGTTTATAGTATTGATCTTTAACTGTCTTTGTTCCAAATAGTCTTCTCTTTACATGCATCCCTAATTCTGCCCATATATCATGTACATATAGTTTTGGCAGGGAATTTTAATAAGCATAAANATATACTATATTATATATTATTATATGCTATATATTATATTATTATATACTATATAGAGTATATATCTATAATATATTTTATAAGATAGTACTTTTACATAAGAGTGTTAGAATTATGGAACAGAACAATATATTCATGTTTGTGTAGCTTAGATTCTATAATTAGACTGTCATAGTTAATGCTTTCATAAATTAAACAGCAAATCAACAATGACACACCTAACATATTTGACACTTGAATTGCAGCAAGAAGGGGCTTGCAAGGATTACTCCATCATCCTAGATTTCTAGGTGCTGATCATTTACCTGATTAAGAAACTGCTTATCAGCCTCCCTTTCCCAACAGACAGGGTTGAGCCAATAATCCTAAATGGAAAATAATCATTTTTCATTGAACATGAGGCCAACATAGGCAAGAAGGCCGGGGTAAAGCACAATAGGATATTGGCAGTTCTGTTCAAGTATTCTAAGTTTTCAGGCAGGAATTTTTGCTCATGGGAAAATTCTAGTAATTATAGCAGTGGGAATAAATTAACAGTAACTCTAGTGTCTACTCATCTAAAACTTGGAAAAGAGGAAATGATTCACTGCAAATAAACAGGAGTCTTTTTGTGAAAAACCAAGGAAATGAGCAAACTTTTGGAACAAATCCCAGCTAAAACTCATTAAATCCAGCTGCACATACATATAATGACAACATCTATAATGGCTTCATAGAAATAGATTCCTTTTAAAATATGACAGAAAAAAGTTTAGGTTGAGGTGGCAAAGAAGGTAAAGAAGTTTTATTGTTCAAACCACTGCATTGACAAATTCATGGAAACTGGTCTCACTAAGCTCTCAGTAATAATGCTACAAATATGATCATTTTAATATTAAAGCAATATAATCTTTAGGCCGTCACTCCTGAGATCACGAATTTAGCTGCAATCTGCTTGCAAACTTCAATCACACTTTTAGCTACGATGAATACATCAGCAGATGAGAAAAAAAAATACACTTAAGACACCTACCTGAATCGACATCACTGAAAAATCTTACTTTCATACTCTAAAGATAGAATTTTAATATAAGTGTAAAATACCATATTCATATGGACACCTACAGTGATCTCTGCTGGCCACTGTCTTTCTCACCTGCAAAGCATAATAACATTTTGAACTTTATAACAAGATATTTTAAAAAATAGCCCTTTTCTTGATAGTAGATGTGAATTACAACACTGGGAAAACCCAGTGGTTTTAAGAAGATGAGAATCTCTGAACCACACAGAGAAAACTCAGAAGACCTTCAACTGGTAATTTTCAGAACCAAATCACAATAACCTTTAACAAATTACCTTTTCCACGTCTGATACTTCCTTCATATCAAAGCTTTTTTTTT
>VZRX01022609.1:0-12189 GCA_013398075.1 Notiomystis cincta | reverse complement strand
TCTTCTCTTCTCTTCTCTCTTCTCTTGTCTAAGTTGACTGCAGAGATTGAACTTTCCATTTTAAAACAATGTCTTTCTGTACATTTTCTGCTACAGTATAACAACTAACATATCCAACCCACATATATCACAACCTCACTACCAAGTCTTAAAAATGATCATGCTTTCTAAGTTTAAAAACGTAAAAATTTGCTTCCAACAACGTTTTTAAATTACTAACACCTATCCAGTCATGTAGGCAAGTAAAGCTTGTCTCTTAACCACAGTATGTTCTAGGCAATTACCTTCAACATTCCAAAAGAAATCACTACAGCTGAGGAATACACATCTCCCCACGAAGCAATCGATCAGATCATATCTAAGAGCTACTTACTTGTATATGTCAGCTGAAATCCTTGGTCAGTGTCAGACCCATTGGTATTAAACTCTATCCACATGTGATTAGAGGTGCTATTAAGAATAACTCCCATCATGTCATTTTTGGTGAAGACTCCAAGAGAGCGTGAAGAACTGTCTTTTCCATCATACACCTTGAAGAAATAAGAGCGTGAAATTAGACACCAGATCTAAATATTTGAAAGATTTCAGTTTATACAATAATTCCAAAGTTAGCAATGTATTGTCAATAGTTTCTCCAAAACCTTGGTGTATCTATTTTGAGAGGTATATACCCCTTTGTTATACAGTTCAAATATTCTGTCCCCCTGAGGTGTTTTATAGTCTTTTGCCTTTTCAGTTTTGTGAGCTCATCTTGAAAGAAATTAATATTTATATGCAACTGTATCTTCTGAGGTTTCGTAAACTCAGACTGTTCTTCTTGATTATTCACAAAGGCCAACAGAAGTATAAATTCTGAAATCACCGTTGAAGGTAACCATTACAGCCTACTCTGTTCACGCTTGTCTGGATATATCAACAGCAAAAATGAGATATTGAAGTTGATATGTCACCTTTTATCTCAGGCTCTAAGCTTGCAGCAATTTTGGTTTACTACAGGATTTAACAAACTGATAAGTTTTCAAAAAGATATGTGATCCTATTTCCAAACTAATTGGAGAGATGTTATTATTTACATGTTACTTTACTGAAAACATTCAACAATATCAACCTATGTACTTTTTCAAATCCTAGAACTTTTAAGAATGCCCTTTTGACTGTTCATCAATATAGGACAAGTGCAAACTCTTGCCTATGGGGTAAAAAATTATTTATTCTTATTATAAAACCTTGAAAGCCACAAAGCATAAAAATAGCCTTCTGCAGATTTGTTTTGTTTGTTATTTGTTTTTCTCAAGATGAACTTCAAAAGCTAATTTCTTCTTTAAATTAAATAAATCTCCTGTACTTTCTCATGGAAAAATAAGCAATATAAATGTGTAAACACACACCGTACATGAAACATCACGTCAATGCTTCTACAAAAGCAAGGAATGGATTTGAACAGCTGGTTTCTGATATGAAGTGAAAGATAATTTGCCCTTATCTCATGTGTTCTAGAGGCAACCAGCAGAAAGCTTACAATTACAGTAAATATTTGAAGCACTGGATCTTCATCCCTCCGCTTGCAGTGGTACAGTGGTACAGTGAGGATTTATCCTCATTCCAATAAGAAGCAGGAATGACCCATTTAACAATCTAAATTCCTACATCTCAGTCACAGACAGTTCTTCCTATTTGAACATCCAGTTAAATCTATTAACCAAATTTAGAAATGTTTCTTTTGCTAAGACAGACCATTGCAATATTTGTAGGTGAGGACCAACAATTAAAAGCAGTTCTATTTTTTCTATGGAGGAAATACCAGCATGCCATCAATAGGAAAATGTCTTGAAAGAACCATGTTCATCTTACGTGTCATTAACAAAATAAAATAATTAAAACAACATGCATAAAGTCCTTTTAAGACAAAATACTATATTTACTTTAATAAATATACACAGATATAAATAATTACCTACTATAAAAGACGCTTCTGAAAAATAATATATTGTGCTGGCCATTGATAGAATAATATACTCAGTTTTTATTACTGATGCAAAGATTGTCTTATACCAAAGCACACAGATGAGACTTCTCAGAAGATAGAATCAATTGTATTTAAGGCTCCTGAAAGCAGTAACACATACTTAAGGTTCACCTCTCGGAAGATATATGGCTTTAAGCTACGCTAAGAGTATCTGAAAAAGTACTTGCAAGCTTCTAACCATTGTCTTGGGACAGAACTACTGATCACTTTCATGGACACTTTATTTATTAGAGCTGGAAATCTCTTGTATAAAGTGAAGAATCATTTGTTCCCCATAAGATTTATTTCCATAGATATATTACACTTGATCTGGGAGATAGTATTTGAAATGGAATGTTCCACTAATCGCCATTAATTAAAAATGCTGCCTATGTTTAAAAAGAGATTTTTATTCATCTATAAAGCAAACCAAACAAAAAACAAAAAAAAACCACAGCTAAGGACTACAAACATCTTATTTCAACAGTTCTACCTCACTGACTGTTAGAGATAATCTTCCTATCTGAGGATTAAGAAGTTATATAATAGAATCTCTCAAGATTATTCCAGGTCCAAATGAAAAGAATATTTTGTGAAATTAAAATTAGATTAGAGAGATCCTGCGAAAGCAGTTGTAAAAGAAAGGCTGGTACAATTTGTGGTGACACTTGCCCATCTGTTGTTAACATTACAGACATAAGGAAGTACATACCTACTCCAATAAGTGAAAAATCATTAGTGAACAAATACAAGCACTGAATCTCCCTTATCTACACTGAAAAGTTGGTTGAACCATCCTAGAAAACATTTTTTAACAATGTTTGTAATGACAATTAATGTGCCAATAGACAGCTTGTGTCATGTCATGTCACTGATTCCAGAGGTACAGGATACATTTAATAAACTAGTCTAGACTATTTATCGCTATTGATTCATATTTAGTACATATATTTAATTTATTTAGGAGAACTCACTCAAAAAATACTTCACATGCTGCAATTACTATTTCCTTAGTAATTAAGAAAAAAAGAAGGTATATTTAGCAAAACAGATGAAAGTGAGAATATTACATTCTGCTTTTCCTCTTAGCTCTGACAAATTCACTGCATTTGCATTATAAAGATTCTGGCATTAGCAGCCACTTTAAAGAATTATGAATCTTCAAGTGGCGGTTAAAACAGGGAGACCAGAAAGATTAAGTGTTAGTGAATGAGAAAGGATAAATTCTAAAATAAAGAGATAATCCAAGTATTCACTTTTGTCATATGTCCTTCAAAATGGTGAGACTGTTTCTATTACTTTATTGAATTCAAATTTCTATCCAACTAATTCACGTTCAAATTTTGGTACAGCTATAGAACACTTTGCCCATAAATTACAGACATTAACCTGCATGCATTCTTCTTGAAAGCAGTAGTTTTGACCATTCCTCATGCACTTGTTTTATTGATGTCAGAAATAACTCTTGCAAATTACACGCCATTCCATACACACTACAGCCTCAACATCCAGCCTCAATATTTCCTCTTGAATACTGAGCTGAATATATACAGATGCAGACAGTTTACGTTTTCAAAGCAAGTAAATAGTGACAGAGTAGGAGTCAAGCCACCACAACTTGGTTGTCTACACAGTATTTATTGTCAGTACATGCCTGGAACACATTTAATGCAGACCTACTAACACCCTCACAAATCCTCTCGGAGAAAGCATTAGTGCAGGAGCTGCATAGGCCAGGGACTGTTTCTGAGAGACAGTTCCAGTGAGCCACCTTATTGTGCAAGATGTGAGAGTTTAACATTAGAGGTGTAGTCAAACTGCATAAGCTGCTCCTGAGGGCAGAGGGGAATGATTAGAGATGCATTGTTTAGAGATGCATTCACCATCAATTTAGCCAGAGCATTCAAGAATGCCTCATTTCCCCTATTTTTGAGGAACTGAAAGAGTTTGTTTTACTTTCTGGGTTTAAAATATGCAGACAAAAGAGGAGGACAGAGATGCAGTTATTCATGAGATGAAATGCTCTGGTAACAGTACTCATATATCTAAACCTGCTGTGGGAATGTACAACATTCACCTGAAGAGCCAGTAGGGAAATGCTGGCTAGCGTTTCTTAACATTTCTTGAAGTTTCTCATTCTGACAGTTAAAAGAAATTATTTACAACTAAACTTAACAAATTTCTTTAACTGCAGAGATTTTATGGCATAAAATCATCCCAAAGGGACATGCTTTTGAAATATTCCTTTGGAACCTCAGGAGGCAAGGCCTATATACTTTGCTGACATTACTAACATTCACAATCCTTTCACTACATCCTCATGGAGTTCATAGTGATCTTCCCTCAAAGAGTAACATTATATGCTTTGTCTGACACTCCTGGTGGGTTGATCTCAGCATTATTACTATTACAGGCTTTTCTAGGCCCTCTTTAACACACACTACTAAGCAGCATTTTTTGCCCTTCTCTACCTACATTTCCACAGTGTTCCGGCTCTGGTCGTGGCTCGGCCGCACCCTACGGCCGGCGGTTGGATCGGGCTGGAACCGGCTGTGTCCGGCTGGAACCGGTTGTGTCCGGCTGGGACAGCCCCATCCGGCTGGGACAGCCCCGGCCTCCCCTCATGGAGTCCCCACTGCTCATGCTGCTGCCGGGGCCTGGGCACTCACACTCAATGCAACGTTACGTACATACAGATTTTTCTTTTAAAACAGAGTAAGGTACTGAGCTGGGAAAATACCCTATATTTCAGGACATGGTATATGAATACTCTTAAGCTTAGTGCATCCCTCACAAGCTGCCAGCAAGGCAGTCTTGCAGCTTCCTTCTGTGCAGGCACAATATAGAACGATGGGGTTTCTAACATATTTTGCTCATATTTTGGGTGCAGATAGGAAAGAAAACAAGCTTCTAAGTCCATAGCCCTGCTGAAGTGCTGATTCCGATGGAAATATGTAAAAGGAAATCCTGGCATGGGAATAGAGAGGAAATAGACTTTATTTTCATAAATCCAGGTTATAGAGAGACCTTAATTGGTAGAAGACATCTTAATTGTATAAATGGAAATTGTGCTGTGCCATCTGACTCAAAACCAGAGAACAGGTCTTGCAGTTCAGAAATCACTACAATTTTGCCTTTGCTTCCTTTAGATCCTCTGCATTATTGTATTAAAAGAACTATGAAAGAAGAAAGTATCTAATAGATTGTTCTGAACAGCTTTGTCCCAGGCAAATCTTTCTTCTATCTCCAGGGAATATCGCTAAGTATGCTGGACATTACTCATGAGATATTATGAAGGATAAGTGAGTTTCTTGAATGTTCCTTTAGGGTTTTCTAAGGGATTTTTTGTTGATGATTTTTAGGTAGTTTATTAAATTATTTATAAACCAAATACCCGCAAAGCTTCTGGGAGACTTATGTATCACATTCAAGCAACTCAGTGGGCAATTAAGTTCTTTCTTCTCTGCTGCATCTCTTCAGAACAAAAATACTTTTGGGGATCTGCACTGTCAGACCATGGATAATGGGAGCAAAGGACAATACACACCATGTATTTTGTCCATGTACTAAATTCCCTTTTATCTAAAAGTAAAACCAAGGTCTTAAAGTGTTTTATACATTGTGGTATCAATGTTTTTTGTGGGTAAAGATGGATAAAATGCTAATGCTGTTCTTTTGATTTTAACTTTCTAATCTATAAACTAAACTATAAGTTTTGCTTATTTCATGGTCAAAAGCAGACTGTACTTGTTGAAAAGAACAGATATAATAACAAAGATATAAATTTCCATATTAAAATGAAGACTTTTTTTCCCCTTCCCACCTTCATCCTATCTTTAAATGACTTGTTCTTTGCAGGAATTGAATTGTCACAATTATATAAGGAAACTCTTTAGATGACAAAATGGATAAATATAACCACCAATATTTGATCCACAGCAATTATATCTTTAAACTCCTTGTGGGAAGCACTCAGTGCAAATTAAAAAATAAAGTTTGAAATGTAGACAGCAATTTCTAACATGTTAAATAGATTGCTGGGAGATATCCAGAAAGGAAATTGGTAATTGAATTCTGAATATTTTGTGATTTTTAGTATTAATTAACTGAAAATTTGGTGACATAAATTTGAAAGACTAATTTAATGTATGGTCAATACTTCAGATGAATATCAGGATTTTCAGTACATACAAGAACACAGCAGGAAAAGGCAACTTATCATCATCCTGTAGAAAAGTGCAAGCTCAAAATCTATATATATTTAGGCTGTGTTCCAAAGGTTACTTACAATGTAGAAGAATAAAAGACATCTTTCTAAAACTACAGTTTTAATCAATATTGCAATGTTAATTTTTGTTTAGGAAAAAAAAAATGCCTGTGCTACACTTATAAATATTGCTCAAAGAGTAAAAAATACTAGGTATTCAAACTCCAAGTTCAAAATTTTAGCTTTCTTTTTAAGATTTAAATCACTTTAAACAGTCCAGTATTTCTTGAAATGTAATTGAACACACAATGTCTGCTATAGATTCTTTGAATCTAGTATAAATAATTGGAACTAGTATAAAGACAGTGATGCTATCCACCTAGAATTCATTAATTTTGAGTCAGAAAGTGGAATGAAAATAAAGATATTGGCATTGAAAACAGATTTATTTATATAATGTGAATGTTTAGCATAGAAAGTGAAATAATTTTTGTTATTACCTTAACAATATCTCCCTCATGCAGCTGAAAGCTCCTGGCTCTAAGATGGATCCCTTTTCCAGCCTCAGTTTCAATTTTATAGATACATTCATGGTTGTTGTCATAGTTAGATGGAAAATTTGGAGACAACAATGTTCCTTCATTTCCAGAGACAGTTGCTCCACATTCAGCTAAAGAAAATAGACACATCAAAACAAAAGAAGTGAATTATCCAATTCAAAAAAATATCGGTTATTAGTAATAATATTTAGACTCTATGAAATCTCTAACAGGCTATCTAGGAAAAGTATATTTCTATCAGATCTCATCTGTAGGACCAACTCCTAGAAACCCTATCAAACTTGCCACCTCCTGCATTTCACTGGGTCTGTTTATTATGTGCACTTATGTGCTTTTGCCTCCAGTTTATCCCCTGGTCTTCCCATCAGACTAACCAATAATGCAGGTTAGCCTGGGTACCATAAAAATTGATTGCTTTATTGAAATATAGTTGTTGTGGTAACATTTTAAATAAATGTAATATTGATTTTACTTCTGTATTCATCTTGACAAATAAGTATTTTAAAAAGCAGAAAATAAGCTGAAAAAAACCGAAAAAACCCAAAAAAAAAAAACCAAAAAAAAACCAAACAAAACCATCTGGTAGTAAAGCAAGGGCATTCAAACAATTTTTCCCCACCTGGAATAAAACAAACAAACAAACAAATAATAAAACAAAACAACAACAACAACAAAAACAAACCAACATTTATTGACATCAGTCAGAGCCAAGGAAACAGATCCTCCCCTTTCTGGGTAAAGAGTAGGTGAGTCTTTTTCACAGCCATCTGTAGTAAGCATCTATTGACACTTTCATTAGACATTTCTTGTCATAGATCCCAGGTAATGAAAATAATAAAGAAGAGAAGTGGTATGTTCCAGACCATGGACTCAAGTTTGAATTCTGAATAAAGACTAATAAAATTATTCCAAATATGCAACATAAATTCCATCACATAGATGAAAACATACAGACAGCAAATAATATGTTCCAATAGATATTAAAACCACTGAAAAATTACCTAAAACCACCTTATAAATTCCCACAATAACATACCAACTATTAATCTTCAGCTTCTTTTTAGGTGCATGAGATTGATATTGATATCTCATTTTTCAGTCTAGGGATAAAATATACTGGGTTTTTTTGACCTAAACATCATTTAGACTTCATTCAGAGTTTTTAAATAACATAACAGATAAAATAATAATAAATTACTGTATAATTGTATATTGACTGATATGCCCTATCAAAGAAGTGATACATTTAGAAAAAAATAAATATGTATTTTTCTAAAAATGTTAATAGATTTTTAGGGTTCTTAGGACATTAAAACATATATTTGAGGAAGTGTGTGTGTAGGGGGGATACAGTTTTAGTTAAAACTCAATATAGTTTAACAAGCATATGTGTAAAGAATAATTTTGAAAATACAGTGTAAAGATAGAACACCAAATATATCAGAAAATATTGGAATTTAACATACTCAAGAAGAAATATATGTTTTATATTTGCAAATAAGCAGTCTAAACATTTTGGTTTTTTTTTCCCAAGGCCTTCAGAGATATCAAATTTATGTGCCTCTTGCTTTTGAAAAGGATAAAATGAGTGTATTTTTCACTTCCTCCCTACAATAAAACTGAAGAAAGAAAGGGAATAAGAAGGAGAAGAAAAGGGAAGCAGGTATGGATGGAGGAAAGGAGGGAAGTAAGGATGGAGAAGGGAAGAAAGGAAGGGAGAATGAGACCGTTATAATCTTACTTGGAGCTTTTTTCTACTCTGCATTTGGAATCTCCAAGCAGAGCTTTATGTCCTCCCCTTCCTCAGCTTCAGTTTTGAGCTACATTATATTTAACAGGCAGAAGGGTTTTGGGGAATAAGAACCCCTGGCCCCAAACTTCAGACAGATGAACTTTCTTTGTTGGGGAATTTACGATGCATAAGGTATTGCTAACGTGTTTGAAGTCACCTTACATTGTCTAAATGTTTCAAAGAATATCTCAGTACACTGAGAAACTATATTTTCATTTTGATACTTCTTTGGTAAAGCATGTCAAGTACATGATACCTATTACATATGGCTACATATACATGCCTGTCTGTACCTATTAGTGTGTACATATCCATATGCAGCTATTTTTGTCTTGGATTTTAGGAAGAGGGTAGAACTGATTAAATTTCTAAAATGTAATTTTTAGGATGAAGGTGGAACTGATTAAATTTCTAAAATGTAATTCAAAGCAAAGCCAACATTAATGTAAAACGTTTACAGCACCAGTACTCTACACAAGCCTTCTGCAAACAAGTGTTTGCCTAGGTAAAGACATGCAAAAAACCAATGATTCCTTAGTCTGCATCAGTTTCTTAATTATCTACCTCCTTTGAAGAACTAGAAGTACACAAGTACAATGCTGAAGAAGAAAAAAATGTATGGAAGCAAAGGGTTTTTTCTTACGTGCAATATTCTACATTTTGTTTCAGTGAGTGCATGTAAAGCACTAAGACATATGCAGTTATAGAGAAAGTGTACAATGAGCTTTCCAAAATCTGGAATTAGACACATTTCTTGCTCCAGTAAATCTATGTTCCAAGGTTCAAAGCGATGATAATTTCAATCTGTGAATAAAAGTACTGACATATAAAATCAGGGATAATGACAGTTACAAACTAAAGTAAAAATATTACTACCCTTCTAAAGTATACTACTTTCTTCAAGAAGCAGATGTATTCTAATATGAGGAATTATTTACTAAACTTCAATCACATGGCAAAGTTCTCTGAACTCACGTTGGCACTTTTACACCTCCAACCCATGCTATAAAAGCATATTCTGTTTTCAGTGCATGTTACCCCTTTTCAAATCCCTGGCAAACATCTGACAGCCATGCAGTTTCATCAGGCCCCACCATTCCCTTCGTTACCACGACAAAGGCTCGCCCATGTCATCTGGCCAGTCGAGTTTCCCACCTCCTCTTGTGTCAGTCAGTAAATCACTAACACAGACACCAGAAAGAGGCTTCCAAAGGAAATTAAGCCCTTCTCTGTAACTTCCCTTCCTCAATTTAAACAAAACGTCACAGCTCAGGTTAATGTTTTCTAGCTATATTTTGCTAATGTTAGGATATCAATTCAAGGCCATGTTTAATCAGCTCCCCCAATGTCTTGGCCTGGAGATTTAGGTGACTTTTTGGATCCCCATCCGTGGAAAAAATTCCTTTTTTTCTCCAGACTACTGGAGTATCTGAGTGTGCTAATGACTGAAATCTCTGCCATTTGTGACCAATGTACAGAGGACCTTATGCCCTAAGGACTCAATTTGAGTATTTTTCTAACTGTTCCTGCATACTGCAGTCCAGAACTGCATGACCACGCTTCCCGTAATTATGAACTAGAAAATCAAAAGAGCAATCATGAGCCATGAAACGCAATATTGAGTCTGGTCTTGGCAGCAGGAAAAGCTTAAGCAGCCAAAGGCATCTCTCCCATTCAAAGCCCTAATATTTTACTGAGTGGTATGGGAAAAATAATGTTTTTTTCTTTAAAAGTATTTACACTATCTGATACTGCTGCTACTTTTTTATATTGTAATTAACATAATCAGCCAGGATGTGTGACACCTAAATTCAATTCACTTTGACTCTGGAGATGTAAACATGCATCTTCTATGACTTCTGCCTCACACAGAGATTTGAAAATCACTCTCAGAGAGTTGACTAACCTCTTTAGCACAGTGGGCAGGGCATTAAATAAGGAAGAAGGAATATTGCTTCAAAGAAACTCATACATTAAACAGCTGGGAAAAAAATCTGAAACAACTCATGAATCAATATTCACTGTTACCACGTGAGCACCAAACTACTAGAGTGAAGAAAAATATATTCATGTTAACTTCCATTTTCTTCACCTCCAATTAATCTTTAATTCCTTATGCAAAATGAAACAAGAGCCTTTGGCCACATTGACATGATGATTCTGCTAGCAAGCATCAGAGACACTTTAAAATTCTTTTACAGAAGCAAAGCAAATGAAGCCGTATCTTTTATATACTTGATGAGAGATCAAGCCATGGCAGTTTTGTGTAAAGAAGGGATATGGCTTGTCCACCTATGGTAACTGAAAAATAAAACACTGACAGTCTTGAAAGATGTCATGCAACATTACATATCTAGCACATGTGTTCTATGAGTAACTACTGATTTTAGTATCTCAAGCAGAAAAATACTACCATATTATCTTGAAAGAGCTCTTTAGTTCTTGACTGCAGAGTCCACCTCTTTACTTCAATGCCTTCCAGATATCTCCTCAGTTCCAGAGACCTGCTTTCATCTTGACATCAACTGCCTCCCCAGCCCAGAAAGAAGAAAAAGACTTCTCACTCCCCCACATGAAAAAAAAAATCCTGTATCTGATTGTGATGTCATTGATCAACGATAATTCACTGAATATTACCTATATGCACCCTTTCTTTGATAAAAATCAACTATATCTGCATTAGTATCTACAAGTCTCAACTTATGCAAACATTGACAGATATGAAATTTGCCAGGAGAAATAATCTTTACTGATCTTAAAGTAATTACTGTTGAAAGTCTTTCTCCATATTTTGATCCCCAACCTTGTGTTGAAAATATCAGGGTGAATTTAGGAGAACAGGTAAACTATAACATGCCCATCAAACATACTGTATGTAAACAGTATTTTCAGGACTAGCTCCTCAAGCAGTAGCATTTAAAGAAAACTAATATATTTCACAATGCTCTCTGTGTGGCTATGTGGTATGCTTAAATTAGTATAATGTAAGTATAACTTAAGAACTTAAAATCTGCACATGATATAATAACTAAAAATTGCAATAAAAAGATGTAGCACTGAAATACATATTATGACATAATCCCTTCTCTCTGTTGCATGTCTCCCTTTCCTTTGTTTCTGTATCAAACTATTTCACTTTTTGAGATATAAAATACATTGATTCAAAATTCTAGGTGTTTTACTACCAATATGGTCAGTGACACTTAAACCCACTCTGTAGATTAAACAATTAAGATTCAGTCCTCCCTTCATTTATTTCAATTTAGTCATGTATTTCAAATATATCCTGTGACAGAAAAAAAAAGTGTGATCAGAGATATTTTTCAGCAGATAATATATAAAAAAAACTCCACCATTGAGCCAGAAAACCATGAAAGCAAAAGAAAGAAAAATTTTAGTTCATTAGAGATCATAAGAAATGACAAAAAGCTTCCATTGAGAGACTTCTTTTTCCTCTAGGAAGGATATTGGAGAGTTGTTTGAACTTGTACACAATTGTTTTGAGTTTGAGTGGTGGAGAGTGAGAGGAAGGTGCGGAAGGTGCGGAAGGTAGGTAGGTAGGTAGGTAGGTAGGGAGGTAGGTAGGGAGGTAGGGAGGGAGTTAGGGAGGGAGGTAGGGAGGGAG